>JAANDG010000453.1:0-121364 GCA_036852015.1 Pelodera strongyloides | reverse complement strand
GAATTCATCAGAATTGCGCGTCTTCGAAGCGCCACTGAGAATTTGACCTCGATGCAGGTGGAGTAGGACCTATCGATAATTAATTTATGCAAAAACCTCTTTACCACTTTTAATTCTTAAATAAATGTTAATTTTCAAGGGTGTTCCTTTACTTATGTAACAGTTGCAAAAACCCGTTTTTCGGTTGACGATTGCTTCTGACGACATTCTGAATATTTTTTTCTAAATTTTACAAAACAAGGTCCATTTTTCACGCTGAATCCAATGGTGCAGATTATTTGAAGAATTTCTGAGATTTTGGAGCCGAAAACGAAATTTTTTGGGTGTTCCTTTACTTACGGAACGCACTGTATTCCATTCTATACTGAACCAACTGTTGCGACAAAAATATATAAATTACACAGGAATGCCCGACTATTAAAAACAACGATGTGGAATTAGTACTAAGTAACATCACGTAACATAAACGTATTTGCAATTATGAATAAATGAACATTTTATGAATTGTAACGAAGTTTTGAGCGAACTTTGGCATAGGCATGAAAACCAAAACCGAATATTTTTGTAATCACAAAACGCTCATAAAAATTCGACCAATAAACCTGCAAGCAAGTCGTCTTTATCTGTGAAATCAAAGCAGTTTACACAGCAAAAAATATTATTATCTGAGAGTTCGCCAATGTTCGCCGAATTACTGATATTTCTCCACAAAATTCCCAACAAACAGTGGCAAACAGGCAAACTGTTGTGAAATTTCATTAAAAATGCTAATGCAAGTGTAAAGTAATTACACCAGATAACAGTGGCTAGCCGCACAAACGGTGCCGAGTTTATTTCCAAAGCCAAGAAGCCGAAGATACACTGTTAGCCCGGGGAGGCTTAAGTACTGACATAAAAGGGCGGGGCTAATATATGTGCATCTTTAGATAACACTATTTCATATATAAAGTACAGTAGACACGTGTCGAGCCTTTGGACTCCCGAGGTTTTTAGAATAAAAAACATGTCGTAATTCTTATCTTTATGGGCTCTCAATGCATGGCAAAAACGGCGCTTTTCGCTTCCAAGTATCACATGTGCATCTCGTGTACGATTTTGCATACACCTTTGAAAGTTAGAAAATGCACCATTGATAATACTAGAGGCGAAAATGCACAGTTTATGCACGCTCGAAAAAAATAGTCCTGTGGCTACCGCCGCGGGACAATTTTTTGGCGCTCTGCAGTTGTTGCCGTGTAGTGCCAATCTACAGTAATTAAAGCCATACTTGGAAGCAAAAATCGGCAATTTTTGCAATACATCGAGACCCCATTATTCAAATCACCAACGTTTCGGCAAAGCCATTATCAAGGTGAAACAACCTGCAATTACTACGAATAACTAACTGTGCATTCAAAATTACATAAACGAACGGACACAAATTTGCATATACAATGAAACATACATAACTACCGAACTCATTAAAAGTGATGTGAAACACATGGTATACGAGGTGAATAAAATGATGACAAATCGAGGCTCAGAAACTACAAAGTACAGCGAAACTCACAATCTAGGCAATTGCAACACCCCTTGCGGGGTCAAGAGAGAGAGAGAGAGAGAGTGAGTGGATTGAGAGAGATAGGACGGGCAGACGAGGATGTAGAACGCTCAAACTTCCTGTTCAGTGACGGCTGATTCTCTCTAATAGAGATTGCCTCCTGTATCAGAAGTCTTCGGGGATGACTCTCCCGGTGAAGAATAGATACAGAAAAGCTGAATTCACCATTAAAGTCCTGGTGTGATTCAGTAAAGTGAAGATCTAGCATCTTACCCGTAGCCTTGTGCTGAGAAACCCGCTCCTTAAGCGGTTGAGTAGTCTGGCCTATGTAGAATTCCTCGCACAGATTACATAATAACGGTTTATTGGTTAACAATCAATACAAAAAAAGAACGTCAATCAAAGGGAACCCTAAGACCCCGCGCTTCACAACGCGAAAGTACTTACTAGGGACCAAATATATAGCTGTGTGTTCTGAACTGGCATATTAATTTACAAACAAACAAACATGCATATTAATTACAAACAAATTACACAAGGAAAAACATAAACTTAAGACATAAGACAAAACACATAAAGACAAACTACAAACATGATAAAACTAAGGCGCGAAAATATAAGAAGATAAACATATAACCTACATGACAAACTAACTCAAGATGACAACAAAACGAGACACAACATAAAAAAACATACAACTCTCGATTGAAAACTCTAATTAAAGAATGTTGGTTGTGGATTTACATACAATTCCTTATAATCTTCTATTACTTGTATTATTTGCTCTAAGTTTTGACATGAATTGACTCCTGGGGGGAGCTTATTGACATAATCGAATATTCTAGCAAAGAACCAATGCTTGTCACGAAATTTCATTCGCGTTTTACGAATGACATATCTGTGCGGTCTACAAGGTATACGGGAGACTTGCGACTTCAATGATAAAAATTTCGAGTAATTGAAGGCGAACTGATGTGTTACAATTTTAAAGAATGTAATGAGATCAGTGCGCCTCCTTCTAACAAAAAGAGGGTCCAATTTCATTACTGAAAGCCTGCAACGATACGAACCACCAATGTTATTACGAGAGCATATAATTTTGGAAAATTGTCGTTGCTGTCTTTCTAATTGTTTGCATAGTTGAGAGGAGTAATTGGGCGAGATTATTTCTGACCCGTATTCAAGAATAGGGCGAACGTATGTAGTGAAGAGTCTTGAATACGTATCAATGGTAGCATGCGGAAAAACTGACAATAATTGCTTACATCTTCTAATGGCTAGTGCTGATTTAACATTGATATGAGTATCGAAAACAAGATTTTTGTCAACAATAATACCTAGGTCTCTGATAGAGTCTACCGGTGATATCCTCTGATTGTCAATGTAGTACTCGTGTTCGCGGTTTCTGTGGCCAAGGTAGAGAACATTGATCTTGTCGGGTGCCAAAGGTAGTTGCCAGTCCCGCGCCCACGTGTTAACTGCATCGACAGCCATTTGGAGAACGTCGCCGGGCTTGCCATATATTTTCAAGTCGTCTGCAAAGAGGAAAATGTTAACAGATTCATGGAGGATTTTAGGTAAATCGTTAATGTAAACGAGAAAAAGCAATGGGCCTAATACGGTCCCTTGCGGGACACCTGATTTTGGCTGGAATTCGCTTGAAAATTGATTATTCAGCATTACACATGAGACACGATTACTAAGAAAATTACGTAGCCAATTTATTAACTCTCTAGGAAAACCAAATAATTCACATTTGTGTAAAAGTTTAGAATGGACAACTTTGTCGAATGCTTTACGAAAGTCGAAGTAAACGCAATCTATATATTCGTTATTTTTGAGTGATATTTGCCAATCGGATAATACACTTAAAAGTTGTGTAACACAAGATTTTCCTTTAAGGAAGCCAAATTGTTGCGGTGAAAAGGTACTATTAAAAACAATTCTAATCTTATGTGAAAGGATGGATTCCATAAGTCGGCAAATAGGCGATGTCAATGTTATAGGCCTATAATTTGTGGGTAATGATTTTGACACTTTCTTGAATACCGGAATGATGAATCCATATTTCCACTGGGTTGGAAGAGAGGATTCATAATATGAACGAGTGAATATTATCGACAATGGAAAACACAAAAATTCAGAACATTGCTTTAGGAAATATTGATTAATTCCTTCCAGACTGAACGAAAACTTATTTGGTAGGTACCTCATGAATTGTTTAACAACAGTATGATCAAAGCGACAGAAAAATTCACGAGGTGCACAAGCTGACAATGTAGGAAAATTGTGGTCATCAATACTGTAATTCGTATCAAAAACTTCACTAAAAACGGAGGCTTTTTCTGCATCTGTGAAGTAAATAGTATTATTGTATTTTAACGCAGGTATGCAATTGCTCTCCTTTAGTTTAACACGTACGTATTTATGTAACTTTGAAAAAGGCTGCCGAGAATTTGTGACGTTTAGTTCTTGAAGATGTGAGTTGGGCTAGTCCCTTGGCCGGTGAGGGACTCCCCAATGTTGAACAATCTAAAGTCTTGATTATCTCACCTTAACAAGCCGCGGATATATCAATCCCAGCGACCTTGCTAACTAATTGAGGAATGACCTGAAGAAAATAAATTGTTTCACAAGACGATTCCGTTCAAGACGACGTTCTGATAACCATTCACATGAGGACCAGAAGTAGTATAGATAGAAAATGGATTAACAACCGGTGTAGTTACAATAAACTTAGTCTTGAGAAAACCAAGAATTTTACTACAATAAACGTCGCTCAAAACAAATACAGGTGAGTATCATAACAAATGAGGATCCACAATGGAGAATCAATAATTCAACAACAACTCATACTAGAGTACTAAACTAACTCAAAGAAACTTGCTAGAAGATACATTTAAAATTCTAAAGAAAGAAACTCATACGACGGCTAAACTATTGCGGCTACGCAACTAGAATACGAAAAGTGACTAACAATTAGAAAGGTTACATTCTAGAACAAACTAATAATACAAAACAAATAACTAATGGGGTGAAACCCCCCACTACGGGCCGAAGCCCCAACACACACTCTCACACTCAAAAATCCGAGCAACCAACAAAAACACGCATGTGATTCGAAACGATTCGAAAATCGATGATCGACTTTCTTTTTGAGACAAAATATATACGGTAGTCATAAACTACAATTATGTACAGATTACGAAAACTAACACCATTCGTAATTGGTTATTAGGTCGTAGTGTATGGAAGGTGTGCCTACATTTACTTCCCTCTCTTCAGCTCTACAACAAAATCATCGTTTTTCTTCGAGTTTACTTGTATTTAGTAAAGAATAGAGACAAATACTTTACCAACACCGAATAATTTGAAGACTTACTCAGGGAGTGAACAAGTAGAAAAGTAGTTTTAATTAGCTACCGCGGGATTATGAAACGTGTATACATACAGATGCTCTCAGATAGGGAGTATGCAAACTATTTCGGCAAATATCTGCATATTATATTTTTACATAGTGCAAGGGTCTGTAGGCATATCACTACACGTTTCATAAACCCGCGGTAGCTAATTAAAACTACTTTTCTACTTGTTCACTCCCTGATTTGCGATTCAAAGTATTCGGTTTTGGTGAAGTATTTGTCTCTATTCTTTACTAAATTGAAGTAAACTCGAGGCAAAATGAGGATTTTGAAGTGACTGCGATCCTTTAATTGTGATATTGACGCTTATGGGGAGGAGAGCGATGGTGAGACTTGTAGGTCTTCCTCTCTGATCTGTCTTCTTTCGGCGTTTCTGTCTTCTTCTTCTTCGGGAACGACACCCTTTCCGAAAGATCACGAATGCCACTGCGGTAACCAGCAAGCGACTCAATCTCTGGAGGCAAAAGCCAGTCCACATAGGGGAGCAAGAAGTTGCGAGCCGGAACAGTATCGCGATTCATCCGGTATACTCGCATAACTTGATGGGTATATCCTCCAGGGACACCCAATGTGTTCAATCGAACAATGAATTTAGGTTGGGGTAAACCACGAAGAAATGATCTCATCATTGTCAAATCTGTCTCCACGAGACCGGAGTTTTCAAAGATATTCGGAGCCACAATAATGTTGGCACTGTCACGAAGTCTGGTCTGAATAGAAGCCAGTCTATCGCGTTCTTCCTGATGTTTCTCTCGATTTTGTACCCTCTATCATTGGTAGCGAGCGGTCGTATCGGTACGCCTAGGCCTCGGGGTTTTAGGGCGAAACTCTCTCGCCTGACCGAAATAACCTGAGGTTTGTTCACCGATCCCAATCGTTTTCCATACTCATTTTTTTCACTGTTTTCTAATTCTTTCTCTCAGTATACGGAACTAGAACCAGGGTTTATGGTGAAGAGTGGCTCTGCACTGAAACGCTCGCATCAGACTGGACCTCTAGAGAATTCTGTGTCAATTTCATATCAATCTGTTATCACTTCACCGCCATCAAAGTCATCAAAAATGGCAACTTCTCCCTCTGTCACACCTCCCCACATTCTTGAAATTATCAACGCGCCAGAGTTTCAGGAAACACTGAGAAGAGTGGCTTCTGAAGCTCTAAACCAGTCTCCGCAGTCTAATCCCCCTGACCATTGTGAGAACTGCCAGCGCCTGGTAGAAAAAGTGTCCCAAATGGAAATTTCTTTGCAGAAACTGGTTAACCAAAACAATACTAGTTACCACGCACTCAGTGAAGAAAAATACTGGGTTAACAACCAAAACACGGGTCATAGTGAAAATCCGACTCTGCGCTTCATTTCTGACCTCCCCTCCCTAAAAAGTCTCCATCTCGTGACTTCAACTCTCCAATCAGCGGCCGCTTTTGTGGAGAAGCAGGATGTGTTGGTCCTTGAACAGCTGCCCGAGCAGGACACCAAGAGCACTGAAGATAGCCCTAATGCAGAGGAAATCGCCTTCGCCCGGAGTATCTGTGATGCTGCAGGCCAAGGAGATTCTTTTGTGCGGGCCTGGAGGGTCAAATCTCACCCAGGTGCGGTTAGACCCTTCAAAATTCAGCTTAACTCACGAGCTGCTCGGGATGCTGTCCTTAAAGGCTTTGGACATCGGTTCAAAGAGCTCCAGACCGATAAATGGCGACCAAGAAACCGAAGAGTGCAGGCGAGACGCGACATGACACGCCCAGAACTGGAGATGCACAGGAAGCTTAAAGAGTTAGTTTGGAAAAAAAACCAAGAGTTCGGTAAGACTATTTTTTATTACAACAACAACCTGGATGTCCTATTCAATAAGTATCCAAGGCCCGTGGCTCAACAGCCTACTCAGCCTACTACTCACCAATCACAAAACCAAACGCTCGTTGGATAGGATTCCCAGGGACCTTGTGCTAGTGTTAATTTGTTCAATGTAAACCAAAACAATTTCATCTACCAAAACCCTCTGCTTTCTCTCGCCTCTCTTATCTCAACTCCATATCCATTTTGCAATCCACTTCATTTTAGTCACGTCAGCAACATCTCAGATATCGCAGTCAAAAGTCAATCTCTTAATGTCTCACGTACCTCGGTCAAAGGTCAATCCCTTAATGCCCCACAGGCAATTCATGCAATTATTAGCCAACCCATTAAAGGCACGCTAATCAACGTTAGATCGATTTCGAAATGCTCTACAATACCTGTTTTATATGAACATCTTCTCTCGAAAAATATTGATTTTTGTATCTTAGTTGAAACTTGGCTAACAGAAAAAAATCCTCCTGGTTTTTTGTCATCTCCAACCTACAATCACATCCGTCTTGACAGGCACGGTGCTAAAGGCGGCGGTTTAGCCTTTTTATATCATAATAGTCTTTCTTGTACTGAAATTAAAACAAATTCGTATTCACACAGGCAGCCTTCTACCCAAGATCCTCACTCTACGAAGCATTTCGAAATAATTGTTTGTGATTTGAATACTCCAGATAAATCTCCTAAACGTATTATTATTTGTTACCGCCCTCCTGGCCTTGATTCCAGTGGTACCAGAGTATTTGTTAATCACATCGAAAAATACCTAGTTATTAATAATACTACCCTTTTCGGGGATTTCAATTTTCCGCTTATTGATTGGTCTTCACACACCCTTAAATCAAATTGTCCAGCTTCTGAAATTTTCCTAGACTTTTGCATCGAAAATGGTCTTTCCCAATTAGTACTAGAGCCTACAAGAATCGCACAATCTGGAAAATCATCTGTCCTAGATTTAATACTTACAATGTCACCGCAACATTTTCTCGACGTCTCTACATCAGAAAGTCCAGTGTTTAGTGATCATTCGGCCGTCCTTTTCGAAATAAGTTGGAATAAGTCAAACAATGTACAAAATCCTAAGCAACTTTACATTGACTATAAAAAGGCCAATTATACAGCAATTAATAATTATATTCGTAGCATACCTTGGTCCCAAATATCCTCACACTGTACTTCACTTCAGCAATTCTACGATATTTTTGTCTCTCACTGTAAAACTGCTACTGATCAGTTCTGTCCGGTTGCCAGTAGAAATGAAAGAAACCAGCATCGCATTTTCTACCCCAACAATATTAAGTCACTAGACAAAAAGAAGACTAAGCTTTGGCAAATCTTAAAAGGAAGTAATGATAAACTGCTCAGAATTATTTACAATAAATTGCAACGGCATATAAACAAACTCAAGGAGGCGCATATTTTGAAAAACAATTCCGAAAAAGCAAATTGTACTTACCGTGAAATCCATAAATTTGTCAGGCGTAAACTAAAATCAGATTCTGCTCTTCCTTCTCTTCTACATAATGATGAGACGTATACAACAGATTATGATAAAGCAGTCCTTTTTTCAAATCAGTTCAACTCAAATTATTCCACTGACAATAATGTTATTTCCTTGCGTAGTAGAGTGCAGTTACCTAGTTCTGAAACGCTCTTCAGATTTGATATGACTCATATTCAAAAAACGTTATCTCGTCTTCCCAATAAATTTTCATTCTCTTTGGAAGGTATCAATCAATTCTTTATGAAAAAAACTGCTCTTACTATCTCACTTCCGCTTTCAATAATATTCAGCACTTCCTATTATGAAGCTTGTTTACCTAATCAATGGAAACAGGGATTTGTCATTCCCATTTTCAAAAAGGGTTCCAAAACGAGTCCTCAAAATTACCGTCCCGTCACTTTAACTTCGCCAGTATGTCGTGTCTTAGAATCAATTATCTCAACTTCAATCCGTTTCGTTTTCAAGCGGAATTTTTGTAGTAATCAGTATGGATTTTTACAAGGAAAGAGCTGCATAACCACAACTTCTGCAGGTTATATCTGACTGGCAGCTTGCATTAGGTAACAAAAAGTCAATTGACGTAGTCTATTTTGATTTCCGTAAAGCTTTCGATAAGGTTGTGCATGCTAAATTACTATATAAATGCAAAAACTTTGGATTCACAAACATGCTCTTAAACTGGCTTCATGCTTTTCTCGTTGATCGTACATCATTTGTAAAAATCTCTAATTCTTTTTCCGATGGTATTGTTCCTATCTCAGGTGTCCCTCAAGGGACCGTACTAGGTCCTTTGCTCTTCCTTATCTTTATTAATGATCTACCTTCGATTATGCCTGAAAATGTAAAAATTGCAATGTTCGCTGATGATCTCAAAATTTATTCAGAGGACAAACGTGATCTACAACAAGCTATAGATGTGGTCGCCCAATGGGCTGAAGAGTGGCAACTTCCTTTGGCTGCTGATAAACTGGCCGTTCTACATCTCGGGACAAGTAATCAACACGTGAACTACTATATTGATGGCCAATGCATTTCACCAACGACAGTCATTCGGGACTTAGGTATTTTAATAGATGACAAGTTGACGTTTAAGAACCATATTGCAGCTAAAAGTGTCATGGCTAGTATTAGATGTAGACAATTGTTGAATGTTTTCCCATCTTTGTCCGTAGGATCCTATATTAACTTGTTTAATACGTATGTACGACCCATTCTGGAATATGGTAGTGAAATATTTAATCCAAAATACAACTGCAACCTCACCAATATATTAGAAAAACCTCTGCGGTTTTACACTAAGTTAGTCTGTAAACTAGAGTGGGGCCAAAACGGGTTGAGCGATTCACATGAGTGACTCATCACGCGCGGTTCACGGGTCAACCCGGGTCACACGTGAACCACCTAGGCGATTCAACAAGAGAGTGACTCATTAGCCAGCCCGGGGTGAGTGACCCATGTGAATCATGTCCAATTTACGGATCTTTCGTCAAGTAAATGTAATTAAATATAATTGTAAACGGTAGAGGGCAATTATTATCGTATATAACATACTAAATATTGTCGAGAAGTTTAAGTTAACATAGGTAACCCGTCCGTTTTTCTTTTTGATTTTCGGCTCTGACCCGGAGTCGCCTCTTTTTCACAAGGCCGGTCCGGGTCAACCCGAGCCCGCCTGTTCACAAAAGGGCGGTTCAACTCACTGACTCGCCTCTTTGTGAGCGGTTCACCGCTCAACCCGTTTTGGCCCCACTCTACTGTAAACGTAACAATATAGCTGCCAATTCATATAAACTGAGACTTAGAGCTCTTAACACTGAACCACTATTTATTAGAAGACGCAGAATAGATGTAACGACATTTATTAAAATGATATTTGGTCGATTTGAAATGCCATACGCCAGGTATATCACTTTAAAACAATCGATTTCAAATAGACCATGCCGCCCACACCGTTATATTGTTATTAGGAGACGATTTAATTATAAGTGCAAAAACTGGTATTTTCTTCGGGTCATAAATTTAATCAACAAACTGCCCCGGGAAATAGGTGAATTCGATAGCTGGAATAAGACAACAAAAGATTTCGTTGATTCGTTACCAATTACATTGTTTGAAGATCCTTCGCCCACATTTTATATAAATTGAGTGAGGTACTATGCTTTAGTGTGAAAATAGATATTGTAATGTCTGTATTATATGTATCTGTGTGTTGTGTTATTATTATTATTTTCTTATTCTTCCATCCTGCATGACTTAATAGTGTGTAATTGTGTTTGTATGTTTGTGTTCGTTTACGTGTTTATATGTTTATCAGTTCAGTTTCGTATGTTATTAATGCACACGGTCCCTTGTTAGTATGATGGTGTCCTTACCGCATCAACATCTTAGGGTACCTTTTGGTTTACGAGCTAACAGCAACTACCCCGAGACCTTTCTTCTTTGTTCCTACCACTCGTTGATCCAATAAACATTTATTATTATTTGCCAAAAGAGGCTCACCATAGTTGAAGATCACTATCATCAATCGGATACGATTTTGAGAGGTCAGCCTTCTCTCCAGAGTACGTAATTCTGAGTCCATTGATGAGCGAGAAGTGTTAAACAGGTACACCTCATCCGGGTTTTTGATATAAGAACGACGAAGTACCTCGGCAGTCTTATCTCCAATAAGAATCACCTCAGATGAATTCAGCATCCGACACTCGTGATATTCCTGCATCTCACGGTTCATTCTATCAGAATCAGCCTTAGATAGCGCTGCTTCGGCAGCAGCTACCGTTCCAGTCTTAATGTGTCGAGCCTCATCTTGTGCCATCAACTTCAACGCAGCCCTCATGAGGGTAGTGTCAGATTCCTTCTCATATACGGGCATACGTCCTTCATTAAGCACCAATAGTTCTTCGACAAGCTATGGGTCTCGACCAGTTCGCATCTGAAGAGCACGGACAACGTCTTCGGGATCAATTGCCGTGTCTCTACTGACGACAAGTTCTTTCATCAAAACAAAGGGTCGGCTTCTGTGAACCAACATAGCCAAACGTCGCAGTGTCTTCGCCGGCACGAGCTTCGACTCGTCGAGGGCAGCAATTTCCAGATACTTTGCGACTTCTTCATAAAGAACTGGTGTCGGAAACTCGGTATCAAAGCACAGCGAATCACCAGGATTCACAACAGCAACGTCACTGCCATCCCTAAAAACGAGGGAATGAACATTACTTCTCAGTCGTCCGCTACGTCTCACTGGAATAATAGGTTTCTGAGCTCCAGTAGTTTTCTGCACTCGCCGTTGACGACCACTATGAACATCAAGTTCAAAATCTTTCATGCCAGGAGGTACCAATCGTAACTGTTCCATCTGCACTACTATCTCTGCTCTATCACCATCAACAAGGTCTTTCAAAGTAGCCGATGTGTTGTTGATCTTGACGATTCTGTATGGTCCAGAGAATGGGAGAGATAACTTCGGATTATCTGATTTCCCTTTTACAGAAGGTTCCAACAAAACCACTCTGTCACCAACCAAAAACACAGCACGGTTCTTCTTACGTCGACTATCAAACTCTTTCTTCATCTGTTTCGCATTACGCTCCAGATTCTCAACCGTAGTCTCATGTGCAACTTGCAATCCAGCTAGCAACTCTGTCTTATACGTTTGCACGTCTAACAGACTTTTAGTAACATAGTTTCTCGACATTCCCACGAATGGAACTTTTGCATCTCGACCGTACACCAGAAAAGCCGGAGAATCACCCGTAGCAGAATGACAAGCCGTGTTATATGCAAACAGTGCATAGGGAAGCAAATCATCCCATTCCGTCTGCACAGCAACAATCTTTCTCAAAGTCTGCTCAATAGTTCGGTTAAAGCGTTCCACCAAACCATTCTCACGTTTAGAGTAACCTTTGGTATAAGACCACTCAATCTTCAGATGTTCGGCAGCAGTTTTAACAACATCATTCATAAACTCCTTCCCTTGATCTGACACAATCTCACGCGGAATGCGACATTCTCTCAAGAGATAGTTCAGCAAAGCGGCAGACACCACATTTGCATCTTCGTAGGAAGTGCTTCAGCATAACCATACTTTGTGAAATAGTCTATTACACTCAGCATGTACCGATTTCCACGGGTAGTAGGCTCTCCAAAGTCCACCAGATCTACCGCAATCGTATCAAACGCAGAAGACACGACACGAGGATGTAGAGGAGGAACGTAGCATGGTTTCACGTTACCAACCAGACATTTCACACATTGCCGATACCATTCTTTGAAGTCCTTTCGCATCTCAGGCCAGTACAACTCCCGAGCGACTCTATTTAGACTGACTTCAGCACTACCGTGTCCACCAAACTCGGACTCATGTGCAGCTTTCCAGACCTCTCTTCTAAACTTCTCAGGTACCCATCGTCGTAGGTATCCATCTTGCCCGATGTACAGAAGTTTTCCATCAACGTCAACAAAGTTCTTCACACTCAACTTGGTCGAATTCTCAATAGACACTTCGCTATCAAGCTGACCGTCTGCCAACTTCTTCTTCAGTCCTTGAAAACCCGAATCAGCTTCAAGAGTCCGTTGCCATTCATCATCGTGCACACGGAAAACAATTTCATTGATAATACGATCAAGCTTTGTATCTTCAGAAGCATCATCAACAGTTGTTCCCAGAACAACAGGTCCTCGCGACAACGCATCAGCAACACCATTTGCCTTTCCTTTCACATACTCAATTTTGATGTTCTCATCTTGCAGTTCTAGCGCCCAACGTAGGGTACGTTCCGACAGATTTGTTCGCTTTAACAACGCAACAAGAGCCTGATGATCAGTTCGCACGATAACTTGGGTTCCATAGGTATACGGACGAAATTTTCCCAAAGCCTCCTTAATAGCATATGCCTCCAAGTCTGTTGGATGATACTTGGTCTGAGCTGGGTTCAACCTTTTCGACATGAAGTAGATTGGACGCAGGTTCGCATTCTCGTCTTCTTGACAGAGAACGGCTCCGATCCCTTGTTTCGAAGCATCAGAATATAGCACGAACGAACGTTTTCCAGAACGCGCAGCTTCAACATCTGGTTGAGCCAGAATAGGAGTCGAAGATAAAGCCGACTTCAGAATCGGTAACGCACTTTCCTGTCCTTCTCCCCATTCCCACTTCATCGTCGGACTTGTGAGATTATACAAGGTTCCCGCAATTTTAGAGAAACCGCTGACAAACTTCCCATAGTACGATGCCATTCCCAGAAACGTACGCAGTTCACTGATCGACGAAGGTCGTGGACAGTCTCGAATCTTTTGTATCTTGTCTTCATCCACTCGAACACCCTCTTCACGTACAATATGCCCGAGGAAGTGAACTTCTTTATTCCAATATGACATTTCGAAGCCTTTAAACGCAGACCGAACTTTCTCAAACGACTGAACAGAAGCTCCAAGAGTCGAACATGTTCTTCCCATGTAGAGGAAGCAACCACAACATCATCGATGTACACAAAAATCTTATCACCAAGGATATCGGCCAGAACTAATTGCATCAGACGTTGAAAAGATGCAGGCGCGTTCGCCAATCCATACGGCATCAAGGTAAATTCGAGCAACTCATTCAGGATGACAAATGCAGTTTTCGATCGGCTTTGCTGTTCCATCGGAACTTGCCAAAAGCCCGAAACTAGATCGAATGTGCTGAAGATCTTATTTCCGTGAAGACTTTGGATCGTCAAATCCATATTCGGTGTGTTGGCTAATGAGTATGATATACAATGTAAAGATTACTTATTATGTAGAGAACGCTGTATGTGAATTATTTATTGTAAACTGAGATGACTAAGACAATAAAAGGGCAAGCGAATTATAATAACAAGGTAGGCAATGAGAATCTGAACAACTGCGGATGTACGTCTGTATGCACCAAGGGGGTAAGGTGCAGAAGCAAGATCGAGCCAGAGCAAGTGTTAAGTGCAGATTACTGAGCCCTTTTATATTGCAGGTCAGCTTGCTGGTCTAAGGGTATTTCGGGGAATGCGGAGATGATTATCAAGGGTGTATATTGCTTAGTGTCCTTGCGGGTGTACGTTCCGCGTCCTAGTTTCTGGCGACAGCCGAGACATTCGGCAGCGGATGAGCATCGTGTTTCATCACTTCGTTCAACTTGCGATAATCTACACACAATATGATGGTTCCGTCTCTCTTCTTGACCAAAACAGTCGGTGAAGCCCAAGGGCTCTTGCTTTTCGTAATAATACCCTCTCGCTTCATTTGTTGAAGAAGAGCTTTCACTTGATTAATCATCGGCAATGGTACTGGGCGAGCACGCTGTCTGATCGGTGGTGCATCACCCGTATCAACTACATGGTAAAACCCTTTCGCTCTACCCAACTCACTGTCATTTAGAGCAAAGACATCTTCAAACTGCTTCACAAGTTCAACCAGTTCTTTCCGACTCTCCATACCGTTCGCTGACAACTCTTGAATAATCTGCGAGTAACGGTCAACACTATCATACTGCTGCTTTCCATCGAGTTCCAACATTTCCTCGCACGTCTTGTCGAACACAGATTCCGGTAGGACCTTTTCCAGATCATCCCATTCAAGGGTTTCCGAGTATTCCGAAGAAGACAACGTTTCTCCTTTATGAATACGAAGTACGACATCAATGTCCGAGCTGATGTTATCAATCAAAACATGTCCTCTTCCCTCCGAATCCGTCTCAACCAACACCGAAGTAGACAACCATTTCTGTGGTTCCAGGAGATAAACGGCGTTCTTTCTTTCTCCCTTCACTGGAATCACTTTCATTGTACCAGGTGGTACATATGCCGTTTGATCAACAGATAGCCCGGCTCCATCGTCCGGGCAATTAAAAAAAACCGCAGACCAATCTTCTTGATCGCGTTCATTCCAATCAACACTGTTGGTTCGTCACGACTTACGACATGAAATCCGATGCGCACCAATTCACCTCCATCCAACTGTACAGGAAGATGACAACGGGCAATCAGCTTTAGAAGGTTACGTGACGCGTCGTATACACCAAACTCTTCAGGCGTCCCTTCAGAGTAGTTCACTTCTTCCTTCTGCATTCTCTTTGTAACACTTTCCTCACTGTGCGCTTTTCGCAGAAATCCCGATGAGACAACTGAAATCGCGGCACCAGTGTCGATGACAATATCAGTGTTCACGAATGCTACTGAACCACGAAGTAGCAGTTGATCCGAGATGTACGCATTGTCCGTCGTGGGCAATACAATTGGTCGCATTTCCTCCAGAATCAGTCCGTCGGGTGCTGATTCCACACAAGAACAAAAGCAATAACTTCCCAGCAGCGTGCGATGAGTCGTGCACAACTCACCGTGGGCAAGTTTTCCGGCTTCACGATGCCACGCTACATCCTCACCGGTCTTCAGGTCCCTCTCTTCAAGAGTAAACCTCGGGTCCCTCTCTTCAAGAGTCCACCCCGATTGGAAACGAGCAGGTACCCTATCCAGGTTGCGACTCTTTCCGATGCACAAACCAGCCTGACCTTTCGTGGGCATCTGCAATCTGCACACCTCATCAGCCTTACGATTCGACCCTTCGGACGACTGCTGATGAACTGGCACCGCGCCAGATTTCATTTCCAGGACAAATTTAGCGCTACTGAAGGAACTCGACGCCGCCTGGTTAGAATCCTCTTCCTTCAGAGCAGAAGCAGGCAACCACCCACTTGTTTTTACAACTGGTGCTTTCACCACCATTTCTTCATGTCTCAGCTGAGGACACTTTGCTTGGGCATGACCTTTCTTATTACAACGATGACAAACAATATGAGGATTCGAAGTGAAATTCCTCGACGGTTCAGAAAGATTACTATTCAACGGTACTGCATTTCCTCCCGTACGAATAGGTGTGGATCTTTCCGGCTGCTTAGAATGGCCATAACGAGGGGAGTTTTCAGGACGATTATTCGATCCACTAGACCAACGATTATTGGTAGGCCTCGAAGAAGAATGCACCTGAGACTTGTTCAGATTCTCGTAGACTTCGTGTCTCAACGCCATCTCTTTCACCTTATTATAACACGACATCATCTGTCCTTCGCTGGAAACGGAGATATCCAGATAGGAAGAGAACTCTTTACGATCACGAAGACATTGCAGCAAAGCCGAGCACTGTTGGTTCATACGCATCTCCAGTTCTTCGTCACTAGGAAAAGCCTTTTTCCCGAGAGATTCAATTTCACGACACAAGTAGGATACGCTCTGTCCAGGTTTCCGAGTAAAACTCAAGAGTTCACGCTGATACACAGCCTTCTTCAACGTAACACTACCCTTCAAACGTGATCTGAATTCAGTCAACACTGCCTCTAAACCAGCGTCTTTGATCGTCTGAGGAATAGCGTCCAACATCAGTCGCGCGTCTTCTTTCAAGTAGGATGAGAACAAGGCGAGTTTCAGATGATCAGGGATCCCAGGCAGAAAACGGAGTTTAATTGCGCTCACGTAACTTTCAAATGTATCAACGTCACGAGCACCGAATCTTGTCAGAGGAGGCAAAGCAGACAAAAGAGCAGACCAAGCATCTCTGGACCATTCAGATAACGAATCACGATGTTCAACCACGGGAGGAACAGTACGGGTACCTTCATTATGTTGTCTAACTGTGTTCTCTGGACTGGTTCTACCAAATTCCAAAACATCAGTATGCAAAGTACCTGTCGATTTCCGACTGTTTGCTCTCGACAGCGGCGTGTTCATCGACTCCGACCATCTCTGTTGAACCAATGTCGGCGTGGCCCTCTGCGGCTGGAATACAACCGTATCATCAAGATCTTCACCAAATATTGGCGTGTTCATTAGAATTGGGGTACTTGTCTTGACCCTACCTTCCGGAACGTAACTCAGTCTCGATTCCGAATCAGAAGAGTGAGCCCGGGGGTTAGGAGTGCGAGGAATCTGTAATTGAGAGATCAACTCATCAATACGGCAATTCATCAGATCACAAGCGCTCTCCAAGATACCATCACGGCGGACCAATTCACGCACAGTTCTCTCTAGGTTTGGAAGTCTTGCACCAGTAATCTTGCACAATTCTTCAAGAATCTCAGATTGTTCTCCATGTTCACTCACATACTCATTAAGAGTTGTAACGTCTTTAATACCAAACTTGTCAAGGGTAGCCATCACACTCGTGGCATGTCTCCAAGGCAAGGTGTTAAAACCATCATTAGCCAATTGCACCCTCAACCATCTCTCACGCAACTCTCGCATAAGATCATTTACTTTGGTGACAATTTGTGACGCAGCGCGCTCACGTAGTCGCGGTTCTGCTCTCAAACAAATAGCAACAACCGTCTCCGATAAGTTCAATACACTATCAAGTGTGGCGCCGAAATCAAGTCTTGCTGCAAGAATCAGTTCTTCGTTAATACCGGCCTTCGGTTCTTCCTTCTCATCCGACTTCAGCACGTCTTCCTCTTCCGGCTTCTCAATATCCATATCAACAGGCGCATGTTCTTCATTTCCAGAATGATCTGACATCTGAAACCGTTCTCATAATGACCAAATGACCTCGTCATATGTGATAATTTTACTCACTCATATAGAGTTCTAATGCCTTCATAGCTAACACATACAAGGTACCAGTTTATGTTAACGCCACAAGTATAATAACTCCGCGTAGAACAATAACTGAGTATCTCGTAAAGGGTGAGCAGGCTGGAGTATCCACCAGTAAAACTGTGATACAGCCAGGGACTCAACCTTGGGTAACCATGACACCAAGATCAAGTGTAGCACTCTCTGCCATATGAACGGTTAAACAAAAGTTACAGAAACGGAGAGAACTCTCGTACCATAACCATTATTAACCTGTTCAGGGGTAAGCCTTCACTGGGTTCAGCAGTTGAACACCAGTTTGGTTTACGCCCAAACGGCAGTAGGTTTAGTAGAAAATGTTGCTTACAAAAAAGCAAAACTATTTCTACAAAGCCTGGGTGTCAGAATGAACCACTGATGTAGGGCCTTGCATGACACCTCACCAGCTTGCAGGGGTTCAAATGACAGAGTGAGTTACAGCTCGACAGAACTCAAGGTAAGTAAGGATCTTGGGGTCGTCGGACCACCTCACCACAAAACCATTGAGCAAAATGACACACAGAGAGCAAAGCGATTAATGGGTATTGGGGTCGTCCGACCACCTCACCGCACCGCACAATACATCAACATAAACAATCATAAGGCACAATTAGCAAAAATAGAAATTCGGTCCTGAATTCTATCACTAGAACAAGAGTATTTGATTTCCAGTGTCGTCTCTGATAGCAGCATTCGCCACGACAGATACGAAACGGTTCGGCCCCCAGTTGGGCAAGTCCCTTGGCCGGTGAGGGACTCCCCAGTATTGAACAATCTAAAGTCTTGCTTATCTCACCTTAACAAGCCGCGGATATATCAATCCCAGCGACCTTGCTAACTAATTGAGGAATGACCTGAAGAAAATAAATTGTTTCACAAGACGATTCCGTTCAAGACGACGTTCTGATAACCATTCACATGAGGACCAGAAGTAGTATAGATAGAAAATGGATTAACAACCGGTGTAGTTACAATAAACTTAGTCTTGAGAAAACCAAGAATTTTACTACAATAAACGTCGCTCAAAACAAATACAGGTGAGTATCATAACAAATGAGGATCCACAATGGAGAATCAATAATTCAACAACAACTCATACTAGAGTACTAAACTAACTCAAAGAAACTTGCTAGAAGATACATTTAAAATTCTAAAGAAAGAAACTCATACGACGGCTAAACTATTGCGGCTGCGCAACTAGAATACGAAAAGTGACTAACAATTAGAAAGGTTACATTCTAGAACAAACTAATAATACAAAACAAATAACTAATGGGGTGAAACCCCCCACTACGGGCCGAAGCCCCAACACACACTCTCACACTCAAAAATCCGAGCAATCAACAAAAACACGCATGTGGTTCGAAACGATTCGAAAATCGATGATCGACATGTCTTTTTGAGACAAAATATATACGGTAGTCATAAACTACAATTATGTACAGATTACGAAAACTAACAAAATTCGTAATTGGTTATTAGGTCGTAGTGTATGGAAGGTGTGCCTACGTTTACTTGTTAGTTTTGATTGTATTCTGGAGTTTACGATAAAACACGAGCAATAGTAAATCATTACTACTCTTAAATAACTGCCACAGTCTTAGTTTCTGAGAATCAAGCTTACGAATCATTATAGGAAAAGTAATTTTGTGTGAATTCCGTGTAGAGCGACAAACAATTGGACAATTGAGAGAAATAGCTGATTGACACAAGTCTACAAACAGATCATAAAATTCTTGTAAAGACGAGCATGAGTTATTTATGGCGCTCCAATCAATTGATCGGAAGTAGCTGTTGATTCGATCATAATTACCCTTCCTATAGTCTATATAGCGGCTTTTTGTGACAGTGTGGGACGAGGGTAATGATAGTTCAAATCGGACAGCCAGGTGGTCTGAGTTGACACAACTGCAAATCACATCACTATCGATTACAATATGAGGATTATCTGTAAGTATAACATCGAGAAAGGAACGGTTCCCAGTCTTTGAGACTCTAGTTGGCTCTAATACAATTTGTCTCAAGCTCAAGGAGTGATCAACACAAAAATTGAGGAATGCAGTACTCAGTGGACAAGATTTACGTGAGCTAAAACTTTCCCAAACAATGTTAGGATAGTTCAAATCACCAAGTAGGAAAGTTTTGCCTGACATAAAATGTTTATGAATAAAACTATGTTACACCATACTATCTCTCACCCTCACTCTAGTATGTTTGGCGCTGAGAGGCGTGGCCTAGCCGCGACTCTCACGTCAGATCGTTGCTTGCAATGAGACAAGCAGGTTTCTAACTACTATGATCTTCAACTAGTAGTAACATCTCTGACTTCCCCTGTGGCCCAATTATGATATGCTATTGTGTTCTGTTACTGTATCTACATCACAACATTCCGCTACACCACACAGAACACAGGGATCACATCACACAGCATCCCCATGGTATTCCCCATTAAAGCATATTATAACGTGGAGGCCCACGGCTTCGAACTACCCGTCGCCGCTACAACTACAAATTCAGAAGTGCTTTTGAACAAACAGTCTTCGACGGTATCTGCGATACTTTTCTGGTCTGAAGGAGAGACCCTGGAGTCCGTTGACTCGGGTAAGGACAGGCGCCACAAAATCGAACCAGCTGACCGCCCCAGGACACCGAAACAACCATATTCACGTTGGACGATATTTTTTAAAGCCGGCCCATCGCCATCGTGAGAATTGGAAGTATTCGACGCCCCGAGTGCCAAAGAACGCGATCCCCCCGACTCACGCCAATGAGGCACATGTGAAGTCACCGTCGTCGCTCTCCTACTGTATTGTTCAAGCCGCACAGGAGTCAGAACGCTCTCCCTCCCATTTAGTACCATCTGCTAAACTATTTGGGTTGTATCCAAACGCCATACTCACTACCCTCGACGACCATTCGATCCCCTCTTCGCCATCTTTTCATCTTTCTCTCTTCCCCATCCAGCCAGCCGAGACGTACTCCGTTAATGAATCCCGAGCATTTTCCGAGAAACTAGGCCTTTCCGAGGATTTTCCGCCTATTTCCCGAGTATTCTCCGAGAAGATTCTCGGAAAAAGCTCGGAAAGTTTGAGGTTCTCGGGCCGAGCTCGGGAAATCGGCGGGCCGAGCTCGGGATTTGCACAAGGTCAAACAGAAGTGTTTTTTTAAGGGTCAAACAGAAGAATTGATTTTTACAACCCTGTTATGACTTAAATTTGGTTATCATAAGTGTTTATGTAGTCCCGTAGAGGTTTTTTCGAGGCATCCCCTTTGCATGATCTTGAACCTTGCGTATTTATTTAGTCCTAAATTGTTTTTGGCATCTAAAATAGTATTAAAATAGACATAAAATTGCATTCATCAGCGCCTCTTTCCTATTTTGCCGTTGTTTACTTTTTTGTTGTTGTTTTGTTAATATTAAAATAAACATTGTTATTTGCTTTTGTGTAATTATTCGTTATTATTATTATTTTTTTGTATAGGCGGTGGTTTTTTGCCGCGGTGCGGCGTGCAATGGGAGGTGTATTGTTCTCTGCGCCCTCCGCGACGAGAGAGTGTTTCCGAGTATTTTCCGCCAATTCTCCGAGCTCGGCCCGCGTAAAAACCTAGTAGGAAAATACTAAAAAACTTGCTGGTTTTTCCGCGGGCCGAGCTCGGAGAATTGGCGGAAAATACTCGGAAACAAAGATCATAGTAATTGCCACCCGCCAACTGGTCGAAGGCCGCTGTGAGAGGAACAGATCGAAAGGAAAAGAGAGAGGAGGTCCGCGCCTGCAACGGAGAGAGATCGAGAGAAGGAGCAAAAGAGAGAACATGGAGGACGCCCATCGCCCATATATTACGACTGGCTGAGGGACCAACTCGATTTTTTTATATCTATATTATATTTTTATATAGATGTCTCTCTCGTATACACGTTCAATTTCTCTCTCTCTCTCTCTAATTAAAAAAAGAAGTAAATAGAGTTACAGTAATATAAGGAAAAGTATAAATGAGAGTATTGAGAGATAAAGTGTATCATGTTCTTTACATGATAACCCCGTTTCGACCCTGATCGTATACGAGGATTTTGCTGTAGTTGGGTCTCATCAGTACGATGACCACAGCTTTGAGCGATAGGAAAAAAAATTTAAAAAATAAATAAAAATGAGAATGCACACAAGAGAGAGAGAGAGAGAAAATAACTATGTCTAAAGAAAAATAACAGTTTGGTTGAAGATTGTGTGATTGATTATGTGTATGTTCGATTTTATGTTGAGTGCAATTGTTATTGCAGTTAATTAATTGTTTGGTTTTTTAATGTTAGAGTACAATTATATTTATATTTGTAGTTTATAGTGTGACGCGAGATTATGTTATTTGTAGTTTGTAGTGTGGTGCCATATTATGTGTGTTTTGGTGTGTGTGTGTGTATGTGCGTTTGTGTGATGGTGTGTTTGTTATGGGGAGGTGTTATGTGAAGTAATAGTTATGTATTAGTTGGTTAGTTTTTGTGTGTTAGTTAATTAGGTAATACAGTGCGTTCCGTAAGTAAAGGAACACCCAAAAAATTTCGTTTTCGGCTCAAAAATCTCAGAAATTCTTCAAATAATCTGCACCATTGGATTCAGCGTGAAAAATGGACCTTGTTTTGTAAAATTTAGAAAAAAATATTCAGAATGTCGTCAGAAGCAATCGTCAACCGAAAAACGGGTTTTTGCAACTGTTACATAAGTAAAGGAACACCCTTGAAAATTAACATTTATTTAAGAATTAAAAGTGGTAAAGAGGTTTTTTGCATAAATTAATTATCGATAGGTCCTACTCCACCTGCATCGAGGTCAAATTCTCAGTGGCGCTTCGAAGACGCGCAATTCTGATGAATTCTGACGTCGCCTGTTCTTCAAGGCATGGAGCTTCTGGAAGACAGACGGAAAAGTGCGATTTTGTGCGCAGATTTTCCACAAATGCCCCAGAATAGTTTTCGAATGGATTCGCATCTGAAAAACATGCCGAAACACTACACGCATGCTCCAGATGATTGTCTTCAAAAATTCTGAAAATCTCTGACGTTCATTGACGCATTTAAATTCTGAATAACACTTTCCGACAGCTGAAAACACTTCGTAAATGCTGTCGAGAACCGTCAATGTTGGCAGTGTTCGTCCGTGTGCGCAGAAACTTCTGACGAACGTGACGCTAGTGTTCTCCCAGCGTCCCAGGCATCGTAGTGTTGCAATAATTCTCATCTTGGTGCTCCAAATCATGTCCTCAGATGAAAACAACTTCGAATTGAACGTGCCGCATGGAATTGAACGTGTCCAAGGAACATTCTGATGCGGTCATCACAGGTGTCTGCAGTCCTTCGACAGACGCAGGTGCTGGAAAATGATCCTTGATGGCTTGGAAGTTTGGAGCCGATCCACGCTAACGTCACGGTCATCAGAAGTTTCTACGAACGCGGCTGAACACTGCCAACACTCAGAAGGTTCTCGACAGCATTTACGAAGTGTTTTCAGCTGTCGGAAAGTGTTATTCAGAATTTAAATGCGTCAATGAACGTCAGAGATTTTCAGAATTTTTGAAGACAAATCATCTGGAGCATGCGTGGAGTGTTTCGGCATGTTTTTCAGATGCGAATCCATTCGAAAACTATTCTGGGGCATTTGTGAAAATCTGCGCACAAAATCGCACTTTTCCGTCTGTCTTCCAGAAGCTCCATGCCTTGAAGAACAGGCGACGTCAGAATTCATCAGAATTGCGCGTCTTCGAAGCGCCACTGAGAATTTGACCTCGATGCAGGTGGAGAAGGACTTATCGATAATTAATTTATGCAAAAAACCTCTTTACCACTTTTAATTCTTAAATAAATGTTAATTTTCAAGGGTGTTCCTTTACTTATGTAACAGTTGCAAAAACCCGTTTTTCGGTTGACGATTGCTTCTGACGACATTCTGAATATTTTTTTCTAAATTTTACAAAACAAGGTCCATTTTTCACGCTGAATCCAATGGTGCAGATTATTTGAAGAATTTCTGAGATTTTTGAGCCGAAAACGAAATTTTTTGGGTGTTCCTTTACTTACGGAACGCACTGTATGGTTAATAATGTGAAGCATAGTGAATAGGTTAAGTTAGATATTATATGTTAAAATTAAAATTACTGTTGTACCAATTAGTCAGTCTTTTGCTGTCATTATTATATTTTAGTGCTATACATGGGTGTCGGTGAATAGTTTTCCGAAATATTTGAGTGATTTTTGACAAGGGATATTTATTACGAATAAGTTTGCGTGTAAGTTGACAAACCTTGTCTTTGAAAAACTCTAAAGAAGAAGTGCAACGGTATATTCGTATTATTTCACCCATTATACAGTTTAGTTTGATATTTGTTGAGATATGAGAATCGTACATTGGAAATCTAATGACGTCGAATGTGTAGTCGTCTGTTTTGTTATATAAATTTATAGCCCACTTATCATTAACTCGAGTAATTTGAAGGTCTAGAAAAGCTGCTGAATTTTCACTATCATTTGCAGGCTCAAGACTAAGAGATGTAGGATACATATTTATGAGTTGAACAAAGTCACAAATATTATTATAAAATATGGCAATATCATCCATATACCTAAACATGCGTGTATTGTAAACTAGATGTGAGTTGTTGTTACTTTTGAAAAAATTGAATTCTATAATTGATAGAGTGAGATCTGCCAAGAGTGGTGAGGCGTTACCTCCTTGTGGGACACCTTTTGTTTGATGGAATACTTCGTTGTTGAAGATTAAGAAACTGTTTGTGACAATATAATGTATTATACAGTGCGTTCCGTAAGTAAAGGAACACCCAAAAAATTTCGTTTTCGGCTCAAAAATCTCAGAAATTCTTCAAATAAGCTGCACCATTGGATTCAGCGTGAAAAATGGACCTTGTTTTGTAAAATTTATAAAAAAATATTCAGAATGTCGTCAGAAGCAATCGTCAACCGAAAAACGGGTTTTTGCAACTGTTACATAAGTAAAGGAACACCCATAAAAATCAACATTTATTGTAAAAATTAAAAGTGGTAAAGAGCTTTGTTTTGCATAATTAATTATCGATAGGTCCTCCTCAACCTGCATCGAGGTCAAATTCTCAGTGGCGCTTCGAGGACTCGCAATTCTGATGAATTCTGACGTCGCCTGTTCTTCAAGGCATGGAGCTCCTGGAAGACCGTCGGAAAAGTT
This sequence comes from Pelodera strongyloides, assembly GCA_036852015.1. NCBI lineage: Eukaryota > Metazoa > Nematoda > Chromadorea > Rhabditida > Rhabditidae > Pelodera > Pelodera strongyloides. Next base: position 96,245 of record JAANDG010000453.1, on the reverse strand, counting down.
CGATTTTGTGCGCAGTGTTTCCACAAATGCCCCAAAATGGTTTTCGAATGGATTCACATCTGGAAAACATGTCGAAACACTCCACGCATGCTCCAGATGATTGTCTTCAAAATTCTGATGATCTCTGACGTTATTGACGCATTTAAATTCTGAATAACAATTTCCGACAGCTTAAAATCCTTCGTAAACGCTGTCGAGAAGATTCTGAGTGTTGGCAATGTTCATGCGCGTGCGTAGAAACTCCTGATGAACTTGACGTTAGAGTTCTCCCAGCGTCGCAGGCATTGCAGTGATGCAAGAATCCCCATCTTGGTGCTCCAAATCATGTCCTCAGATGAAAACAACTTCGAATCGAACATGCCGCATAATAAGGAACATTCTGATGCGGTCATCACAGGTGTGTGCAGTTCTTCGACAGACGCAGGTGCTGGAGAAGGATGGTTTGGAGCCGATCCACGCTAACGTCACAACGTCAAGTTCATCAGGAGTTTCTACGCACGCGCATGCACATTGCCAACACTCAGAATCTTCTCGACAGCGTTTACGAAGGATTTTAAGCTGTCGGAAATTGTTATTCAGAATTTAAAAGCGTCAATAAACGTCAGAGATTATCAGAATTTTTGAAGACAAATCATCTGGAGCATGCGTGGAGTGTTTCGACATGTTTTCCAGATGTGAATCCATCCGAAAACCATTTTGGGGCATTTGTGGAAACACTGCGCACAAAATCGAACTTTTCCGACGGTCTTCCAGGAGCTCCATGCCTTGAAGAACAGGCGACGTCAGAATTCATCAGAATTGCGAGTCCTCGAAGCGCCACTGAGAATTTGACCTCGATGCAGGTTGAGGAGGACCTATCGATAATTAACTTATGCAACAAAGCTCTTTACCACTTTTAATTTTTAAATAAATGTTGATTTTTATGGGTGTTCCTTTACTTATGTAACAGTTGCAAAAACCCGTTTTTCGGTTGACGATTGCTTCTGACGACATTCTGAATATTTTTTCATAAATTTTACAAAACAAGGTCAATTTTTCACGCTGAATCCAATGGTGCAGCTTATTTGAAGAATTTCTGAGATTTTTGAGCCGAAAACGAAAATTTTTGGGTGTTCTTTTACTTACGGAACGCACTGTATGTTTAACCTCTGTTAGTGTGTAGCAATTTTGAGAGTATGTATCAGTATAGAAGCAGTGTTTAAATGCAACATTTATGTATGTTTTACCAGCATTTTTGAAACATAATTCGAGTAGTTCATACATATTTTTAAGGACACAATCGTGTGGTAAGTTGGTAAAAAGACTACTGAAATCCATAACTCGTATTTTATTGAAGCGGTGAAGACTAGAATTATTGGAAATTTGCATTGAATTATCAATTGAAAAAAAGTAAGATTTGTGGATATTATGATTGCTAGTTGCTTTACAGTAGTTTGAAAAATGTGTTCTTAAATGTTTGAGTATTTTTTGTGTTAAAATAGAAATGTTTTTAAGAGAACTAACCTTAGCTGCTGTTATAAATCTCATTTTAATTGTAGGTTTATGGAGTTTGGGTATGGCATAAATGTTAGGTAGTTTTCTGTGGTTATCTGGAAGATTAATACCGAAAAGACTCGAGTAATCACTGTGTCTGTTTATTATAGAAGCTTTTGTCTCTAAACTGTATGGTTGATATGTATCATTGCCCACTGTTTGGTAAACATTGTTAGAGTAAACTATGCCCAACTCCTTATGAAGGAAGTTACGGTATAATAAAGGACATGAAAAGCAGAAGTTGGAATTGGCTTTGCACATGTTACAACGAAATTTTGTTTTATTTTGTGGATCTCCCGTGTGACTGCACGTATGTGTTGTTCTTCAAAAATAGCAGAAGTTAAGTTAAGGTCATCCAACAAGAATTTCATATTTGGAATAGGAATACTGTTCTTCATAAAGTATTTTTTGAGGCGAGTACTTAGCTCTTGAGAGGTTTCTTTGAGTGTTTGTTGAAAGTGTGAGTGACTATATGGACAGCGGTACTTTGTACCATTTAAAAGTAATTGTGTTGCTTTAGGATAGTTTGATGAGAATATTTGACAATTACCGGAAACTATATGAGAAATATTGTTGATAGACATTATTTCTTTTCCATTGCATTTAGATAGGAATGTGCTGCAATTGCATGTAATGTTGGTTGTAGTAACTGAATTGACTAGTGTTTTATAATTGAAAATTTTTGGACCCAGTGGGATGTTGTATTTTGGAATAAATCGGATGCGTGGTATTAGAGAATTAGGAATGGAGTTAGTGTTGAATAATACTTTGATACTTTTTTTGACCTGATAATTGAGATTATTGTGTGGTGAGGCAAATTCAAGAAAAGGTATGTGTAAATCAAAGTCTGTTTGTTGAACGCTTTTTGTACTTGTGTTAGAAACATGATAATGTATTGACATTCGACCGCATATTGCTTCTGTGTTGCGCTTAAAATCGAAAGTAACATCATTGTTGTAGTATTGTCTTATAAGAAGTTTTTTGGTTGATGAAGGAATACTTGAATAGAGTTTAGAAAGTTTTGAATAACATAGTGTGGTTGAGATGTCTGGAGTTGGGTAATTGTTGCGAGAATGTGAACGTTTTCTTATTCCGCGATTTTTGGGTGGTCTTTTGATTTTGAGAGCGAAGTAAGGAAGTTTATTGTTTCCTAAACCTTTTTGCTATTGTCACTGATAATACCATATCCTTTGATATTGTCATTTAAACCAAATGGATAAGCCGTGTTGAGTAATTTTATCCAGAACAATTCTTTTGTTTTTCTTATATTTGTATCGCTGTTATTACTGAGACTATCAAGTATATGGATGGAAAACATTTTTGTTTCTACGTCCGCCTGACATGCAGAAAAATGTTTGTATAGTAGTGTATCCGTTGAATTCTTTTTCATGTGGTACCGGTGTTGGCTAAATCGGCATTTGAGTGTTCTTTTTGTTTCTCCTACGTATTGTATTAGACATTTGGAGCATGTTATGCAATAAACTATATCAGTGCTGCAGCAATTTGTTGTGTTTGTAGAAAATGTAGGTGTATAATATCTGGTAGAACTGCTACGAGTGAGAAGCTCACGTGAAACTAGTGGACATATTTTACATCTTTTGTTAGTACACGTAGTACCTATTTCTTTAGACCCCTCCATAGAGATCATTTTTAAGTTGGGACCTATCTTAGTTGATTGGAAAGAAGTGGACTCAAAGTATTCGTGAGTTGTAGTAGAGCATGATAAAGTCCTTCCTTCAGCCGCTCCAGGCTTCCAGAAGCAAGGGTGAACAGGCGTCTCTTACTCTTGCGAGTTAACATGGAGGGCACGGAACTATACAGTTCCTTCCACGTTGGTACGTACGGTCTCCTAGGAAGTCATGAGTTAGCCATTTCACACCCATTACCCCCCATGACTTCCACCGGTAGAAGTGGGAACTCAGCCCAACTCCGTCCTAGTACCTGGGTGAGGATGAAGTGAGAGAATAGAAGTGAAAGATTGAATGTGAAACCTCGGTACGTGTCTTCCGAGTTGAGGGGAAAAGACTTTAAAAGAAACTAAAATCATTTTTCTGCTAACACAAACTTCATGTTGCAGAACTGGGAATATCAAGACGATCCGTCCCTAAAAGACGTAATTTTATTCCGTGTCGCGCGCATGGAACAAAAGGAGCAAAAGGAAACGTAAGTCATCCCAGTTCTTTCAGGAGAATTCAGGAGAATTCAGGAGAACTGACTTGGTATGTTCAGAGCTACCATAGGATGATGCAGTTTAGTAGTTATTGGAGATCGAGGACGCGAAGTACCTCGCAGACAACGCGAGAATACGCCCTTTGCTCCCCTTGGAGAACAACTCGTACACTTCAGTATGGCACGTCAAACCCTTCTCCGACGAGCCAGGCACTACAAATATTCGGATGCGATAACCTTCATATACCAACAACTACGTTTACGACAAGCTCTCTGGGACACGTAGGATGCAATGAATCGCATTCCGTACAACGAGCTGAAGAAGCTTGTACGATCCAACGCTAAACAGGAGTATTTGCAGATTCTTGATCAACTTGATGAACAGGACCCCGAGACAGGCAGAAGAGGATACGCTAGCCACGCCACGAAAATGGTCACTAGCTACAGCGAGCATCACGTTCTGGATCTGATGAAAGAAATCCAAGAAGTAATCCCGATTGACCCGGAACTCAATCCGATAAGAACTCAGGGAGTGGAACCAGGAATCAGATTATTGAACAATATCGACATAGTATACAATAAATCCATGTCTGCATACTCGGAGCAAATTACCCAAGAAGCAGAGCGCAAGAAGCTACAGGAGCAGCTTGCCGTGATCAGCCTTGGATTGGAAGACAACAGATCTACAACAAGAGGAGAGTTCAAAAGGAAACTCCAAAATTCTACGCTGACAAGACTACAACGAAGCCGCCGCCGCCACCGTTGCCTACGACCAAGCCGCCGCCGCCTGTGTCTACAGCCAAGCCGCCGCCGCCGCCGCCTACGTCAACGACCATGCCGCCGCCGCTCTCGTCTACGAAGCCGCCATCGTCGCCTGTGTCTACAACGAAGCCGCCGTCGCCGCCTGTGTCTACAACCAAGCCGCCGCCGCCGCCGACGTCAACGACCATGCCGCCGCCGCTCTCGTCTACGAAGCCGCCGTCACCGCCTGTGTCTACAACGAAGCCGCCGTCGCCGCCTGTGCCTCCAACCAAGCCGCCGCCGCCTACGTCAACGACCATGCCGCCGCCGCTCTCGTCTACGAAGTCGCCGTCACCTCCTGTGTCTACAATCAAGCCGCCGCATGCGCCTACAACTATGCCGTCGTCGTCGACTACGACGCCGCTACCTGCGTCACCGACCACGCTGACGCTAACAATGTCGAATTCAAAGCCATCGTCTACGTCAACCTCGATGAACACGAAACCAAGTCTGCCTAAATCAGAACTGGAATCCCAGGAGCGCGAACAAGAGTTTGGCGCGAACAGGGTTGTTCTGAGACCATCCACCATCGAGAGAGTCATCTCCACCGCCCGCGAAACAAGCTGGAGGAACGAACTCTGTTGGGAGCCCCGCTCACATCGAATTCATGAAGAAGACGTACGACCACGAAGAAGATGTTCGAAGGAATCTGACACACTCTGTGATGTCAACTCGAAATCTCGAAACTTCAATTCGTCACACAAAAGCTACAAGAGGACATACGCCGGAACTTCGAGAAATCGTTCGAAGAGGCGTGCAACATTCGGAACAGACAACTTCTTATCTGGTGGGCTATTTTACGCCTGAACCCCACCATCGGCATCCGAACGATCCTGAACAGGAATGACGTCGCCGCAGTATTCGCCGGCCCTGAAGTCGTCGCCGTCACGCAGTGCAGAACCGTGGAAGTCAAGGAGATCATGTTTAATCACAAGATCAACGACACATGCTACGTTCACACGCCGATAAAGTCGACAAAAGATGAAGTATTCTACCTGGTGCCAGGAACAACCGATTTGGTTCGATCGAGCGCCGCCGTCGACTGTGCATCCGTGACGCCATCTGTATTCAGATTGAACGAAACTTATCGAGCTGGTTCTTCCAACGCCGATGTCACTACATTGCCAGGAACAGGATCGATGCTGACAACTCAGCTGCAGAAGCTGAACTTCAATTCGTCTGACCTGTTTGAGAGCGCAAAAGGATCGTCTTTTCCGCTGCTCTTGGCTATTTCATATGGAGCCAATATTGTCGCCCGACAGCAGCAGCACAGCAACATCCTCGAGATTCTCACAGGAAGCCAATTTCTTCGAGAGAAGACGTCAATGATGCAGACGGAAGCTACAGAACTGTTCGAAGAATCATCGAAAGCCGTCGACAGCGTACTCTCGTCAACGAGAGATTGGATCGTCAACAACCTTCTGAGAATTGGATTGATTCCTGTCATCGTCGGAATCAGTGTTCTCGCCCTTGTTATCGTCTTCAAGTGTTTTCTCTACAGACGAGTCTTCAACATGATTTTCCGGTCATCGATAACGGAAGCCGTTCACGCCGTAATCGACGAAGAAGTGGAACTAACTGAACCGTCTGCCCCGGAATTTGAAGAGGAGACATCACTGAGGAAAACCCAGAAGAAACGCAAGACACCGTCAACGACAGTGCGGAACGACGGTTCGTCCGCACCGGAAGGCATACTCGACGCCTGATGAAGAAAAAGGAACGAGAAGAAGAAGTAGATGACATGGAAGAAGAAGCCGAAATCGATTCTGATGAAGGAGGACGCTACTACTGGAACGGACGACGCAATCTACCGCTTTTCGCGTTTGTACCGATTTTGCTGCCTGCAGTATGTGCAGCCACCACCGAAGGACGTACAGGAGTACTTCCTTACATACCGATAAGCCTGGAAGATCGTGGAATCACCGCTCTTTGGGACTCAGGTGCATCGATCAGTTATGCACGAGAGTCTACTATCCACTAGCTCGGAATCAACAAATTCGAGAATAATGATACAAGTGCGACTACAGCCAATGGATCGAAAATACGATTTCTCGGAAAGATAACGCTGGGAGTCCGCATTTGCAACACGTACATGGAGCACTCGTTTCTTGTGTCCGAAAACACATCTTGCCCTGCTCCGGTGCTACTCGGAACCGACTTCATGATGCATCTGGAACAGAACGATACCCCCGCGACGCTTCACCTGTCAAAAGGAATTCTCTCCGTCGACAATAAAAATGTGAAGATCTGCCAACCAGGAGAAATCGTCTACCGACAGACCAAGAAAGTCAACCAACTAATGTGTACGTACAGAGGAGATTCATCTGAAGCCCGGAGAAAGCAAATACATCAAGGCAACCTTGAAGAACGCCGAAGTGGACGTTCACCGACAATGGATGTTGCTTCCAAAGGAGAAGAAGGATATCGTTTTTGGAAAAACCATCTTCCACCCACAAATTTGTGAAGAAGTCACCCTACCAGTCACCAATACGGGACACAAAGGCATCCGCTTATTAGAAGGAAGATCAGTCGGACGAGCTTTTTCAATCGCCCCGATAGGAACCACATCTGGAGCTGGTGGTCTGTATGTCCCGCCTGAAGCCGACTGGGAAGCAAGATTGCCCGAACTTTCGACAAAATCGGACTTCACGAAGGAGCTGAATGCTGACGAATGTAAAATCTCAAGCACAGGAAAGATGGACCTCCAATGAATGATCCAGCTAAACAAGGAAGCTTTCTACAACGGAGATGGAAACATCGGATGTTTCAAAGGAAACCTGGAACACAAGATCGAGCTACGCACTGATATGCCATTCCCGAAATCCAGGACGTATCGAATTCCACTTGGAAAACAAGAAGAAGTAGAACGGCAAGTCAAGGCCCTACTCGACCAAGGAATCATCGAACCCTCAGTGTCGCTGTTCACCAGCCCCATCGTGCTCGTGAAAAAGAGGGACGACACTTTCAGATTCACTACCGACTTCCGTCAGTTGAACGCAGTGACGAGGAAACAGACCTACGTCATACCACATATTTCGGACATTGTGGATCTTGCAGCAGGTGCCCAGTTTTTCTCAAACCTGGACCTCATATCCGGATTCTTCCAAATACCGCTGAGAGAGAAAGACCGGCAACTCACTGCCTTCACCACAACTACCGGAACGTATCAGTACAGAAGAATGCCAATGGGACCATGCTCTAGCCCGAACACCTTAATAATAAATCTTTATTGGTCGATGGATAAGGCAAAGAAAAATGAGGCAAAAACGTGAATTTTGTAAAGACCAAAAGGAACCCTAAGATGTCAGTGCAGTAAGGACACCAACATACTAACAAGGGACCTTGTGTGTAAAAAAAAAAAAAAAAAAAAAAAAAAAAAAAAAAAAAAAAAAAAAAAAAAAAAAAAAAAAAAAAAAAAAAAAAACATTAAACACAAATGACAAAGGACTAATTAAACTGGGGTATCGGGTATCTACGCATGCATGATAAGATTGAAATGTAACACTATTTCACAAGGATAACGCTTAATGGACATAAGGATAAACAATGGGTACAACACAATTGAACACGAATAGTACAAATAAACACAATAACAAACACAAGAAAGGTAACCGTAAATTATGATTCTGCTAGACGACGCAAACTAACACTGTCAACACATAAACACGATATATGATCCCTAAGCTTTTTTTTTTAAGTTAAATAAAATCTAGGGACAGGCTTTTCATATAATGACATTGGTAGAGAATCAACATATGACTTAGTTTTATCATTCCATATAATGAAGTCATTTAAACCGTTAGGAAGTCTATTTACTGCATTAATAATTCGTAGAAAACCCAGTTTTTACATTTAGTTAAACTTTCGCTTATATGCATATCTATGTGGACGCACGGTCTATTTGAAACGAATTTTCAATGTAACATATTTCGAGAATGGCATTTCAAATCGACCATAAACCATTTTGAGAAAGGTTGCAATATCAATCCTACGACGTCTGATGAATAATGGTTCTATGTCAAGAGCCTTCAGTCTTAGTTTGTAAGAATTAGCCGTGATATTATTACGCTAAAACTATTTTTGAAAAATTCTAAAGGTCTTTCTAGAGTTTCAGTAGAACCAATTGTGTCTAGATTAAATATCTCACATCCGTATTCTAGGATTGGTCTGACATAACAATTAAATAGCTTAATGTAGCTTATTGCAGGGAGTGAAGGAAATACATTCAAGAGTTGTTTGCAACGTAAACTAGCTACGGCGCTTTTGGCCGAAATATGATTTTTAAATGAAAGCTTATCATCGATAAGAATACCTAAATCTCGGATTACTGACGTTTTAGCGATGTCCATGCCCTGGATACTGTAGTTTGGTCTTTGGTTCCTTGAACCAAGGTGAAGTACTGCTAATTTCTCTGCCGCAAGAGGAAGCTGCCACTCGACCGCCCAACGCTCAACACAGTCAATAGCCTTCTGAAGATTCGATTGATTGTCTGAATAGATTTTTAAGTCATCGGCAAACATGAAAATTTTTACATTATTCGGAATGTGAAGCGGAAGACCTTCCAATCAGCAGTTCGGATTCTACAGAACAAAGTCCAATGTCGCCTGTTCACATACTTGGACGATTTACTCATCGTGTCCGAGACAGAAAGTCAACATCTACGCGACATCGACGAGGTGCTGAAAGCAATCATCGAATTAGGCATGAAGATTCGACTGAAGAAATGTGCGTTTGGAGTGTCTGAAGTTCACTTTTTGGGACTCGTCATCGGACGGGACGGAGTGAAGCCGAACCCAAAGAAGATTCAAGCAATCGTTGATTTTCCCAGTCCGAAATCCCCGACGGCCGTCCGAAGTTTTATAGGACTAACTAACTACTTTCGGAGGTTCGTAAAGGATTTTGCAGCAATTGCACATCCGCTCTACGAACTGACTACGCGAAGCCCAGAGACGTTTGGATGGGAAGCGCAGCACCAGGAGGCTTTCGATGCGTTGAAGAAAGCTCTCTGCACCGCACCGGTACTCGCCAGTTTAAAGGAGGAGGCGCACGAGATTTAAGTGTACGATTCCTTTCCTCTTTTCGAAAATACATGGTAAATAATCATCAATAACATGCACAACCAAGCACGGGAACACACTTTAAAGAAATTATTTAAATGAAAGAAAATAATTTAATTTAAAAAAACGACCGTATTTTTTTAAAACACCAGTAAATAACATATATGCACGCAGTGTGCATAACAGTAAAACAGCCGGGCCTTTCTTTTGCACTACAAACTACACAGGCGGTCTAAGCGCACTAATTTCAGCAACATATTAGCAGGGTCACCCAGACTTAGCCCGGCCATCTGCAAGGGGGCTGGTTTTGGATGTCCCTGAAAAACAACTAGAATCTACGGTACTACTTTTAGATTACTTTTTTAGATAAAATTTAATATTTTCTTTAAAGTGTATTTCCTCGCTTCGTTCTGCCGTTTATAGGTGATTATTTACCATGTTCTTTCGATAAAATGAAAGAACTCGTACACTTAGATCTCGTGCGCCTCCTCCTTTAACCCCGAATCGGCCATTCACGATCGAATCGGACGGATCGACCATCGCTATAGGTGCCGTGCTACTTCAGAGCGCAACAGAGGGAGAAGAACCGCATTCGATAGCCTACGCCAGCAGAAAACTCGTCAAAGCAGAAAGGAACTATCCGCCAATCGAGATCGAAGCTCTGGCACTGGTTTTCGCCGTCACGGAATTCAGGACGTACATCCTTGGCACGAAGACGCTTGCAATAACCGACCATCGCCCGTTAACGTCGCTACTCAAAAGAAAGGATCTCATCGGACGACTTTCCAAGTATCAGATCGTCCTTCAAGAATACGACATTGAGATCACGTACCGACCAGGAAAGGCAAACGACGTCGGTGATGCCTTATCTCGTTACTGCCAAGATGAACAGAATCCGCCACGACCCGTCACGAAAAATAATGTCAAACCGTCATCGGAAGCAGAAAGACAACAGGGGGAAACAACTGTAAATTATGTGGACGTGAAGAGAGACGAGCTGGTCGACGCACAACAGAAGTGCGCTTGGATTCGCCAAGCCGTAGAGGCTATACAGAGTCGCCCAAATGACGCTCCCAAGTTCACGGACAAATATGAAGTCATAGAGGGACTAATGTACGCGAAGAGGAAAGACCTATTTGCCGCTCCCGCAGTGATTCTCCCTCGAGAAGCGGAGATCATCAACAAACTCGTCAAACAATTTCACGAATCCGCCCAACACGGCGTCCACTTTGGAATTTCGAAGACCCTCAACAATCTGCAAAGACGCTTTCAGTGGACAAACGACAAACATGAAAGAAGACGTGAGGAACGTCGTGACGAAGTGCATCGATTGCAAACGCCGAAAATCAACGTCCACGAGGAGACACAAGAACCTCTAGGAAGAATGGAAGCACCCTCATTCCCATTCCAGAGAGTACATATGGACGTGCTCGGACCACTACCGATTACGATTTCCGGGAATCGTTACATCCTGACGATGATCGACGCTTTTTCGAAGATGCTAGTAACCTCTCCTATGGTTACACAGGATGCGATAACGATCTCGCGAGCATTTGTCGAAAAGCTCTACACGATCCATGGATGTCCGGATACTGTGGTCACCGACAACGGAACATCATTTCTGTCTGAGGTTTTCAAGAAGACGCTGGTCATGTGCGGAGCGAAGCAATCGCTGACTCCTCCGTACCATAAGAACCCTAATGGTCAAGTGGAGCGATCGCACAGGACGCTGGAAGAATTGCTCTCCACATACGTCAACTCAAACCAGACAGATTGGGATGCATTCCTGCCTCAAGTCACAATGGCCATCAACTGCGCCGAGAACGAATCGAATGGCATCAGCCCGTTCCAAGCAGTATACGGCCGTGAACCCAGACTACCGAATGACGCTGAATGGAAAACTCCACTCCGAACGTTCTTGGACTGCGAAGACTATTGCTCAGTTCTTCATTTCCAGTTGCAAGAAACTTGGACGACGATTCGGAATAGACTCGAAGAGACCACACTCAAGATGCAGAGGCAGCATGTGAAACAGCGGAGGACCGCTAACCGCATTATCGAGCTCGGAGACGAGGTGCTGTTGAAGAGAGCCCTACCCCGAAACAAGCTCGCTGCCCGCTTGCACGGTCCCTTCATTGTAACAGGAATTCATGGCTCCACAGTCACAGTAAGGGATGAGCGTGGCAAGTCAATTCAGGCTCACAAGGACCACGTGCGAGTTTTTCAGCGCAGTCTGGAGGCAGAAGAAAGTCCAGATGAGGAGTCTGGCACGGTGAAGGACACTCCGCAACAAACCACTCTCCAGGAGCAATCTCCTGACCCTTCCCCGTGTGCAACACCGATTCCACCACCCCGTAGATCAGTCAGACTAGCGCAGAAGAAAGTAACATTTGTAAATTCATCCCTGTAGAAATAAAAAGCGCTAGTCTACATTCGAATCTAATTCGGTGTGCACCAATCCATATTTTTTATTACAATATTCAACATACTATGCATGCACCTTTATATCTAGAAATCTAAAATAGCCACATTTGCATGACCCTGCCCCTTGTAAGGCCCCAAATCAACCAATAGAATTGTCATGTCCAATGTCTAATCACATGCACGTTTGAAGTGATCAAATCATTAGGAAATATACATTGGCAAACTAATCTTACACAATTTGCACCTAACTCTTAACCTCAACCGCATGATTTCGTAATTTACCTCAGGTATTTGTAAGTTACCTCAGGTTCACTCAGTTATAGATGTATTCAAGCATTATATTATCATAGTCAAAACACAAGCCTTACTTAGCATAATTGTGAGTTGTACGGTATTTCTTTCAATGAAATTAACTATTTCTTTTAAGACTACGCCACGCAACGAGGTCGGAAGCAAATTCATCTTAACTTCGACTATTAAAAACACATTGTCTAAGCATTGTAGTAGTAATTTTTGCATAATTTCTCAATCCGCTATTCAATTTATATTTTTTTTTATATAACCATTTTTAATATAAAAAAAAAAAATTTTAAAAAATAAAAGGGCAACCATTCACTAAGGGAAGGGGGGGGGGATGTTACAGCATACTATCTCTCACCCTCACTCTAGTATGTTTGGCGCTGAGAGGCGTGGCCTAGCCGCGACTCTCACGTCAGAGCGTTGCTTGCAACGAGACAAGCAGGTGTCTAACTACTATGATCTTCAACTAGTAGTAACATCTCTGACTTCCCCTGTGGCCCAATTATGATATGCTATTGTGTTCTGTTACTGTATCTACATCACAACATTCCGCTACACCACACAGAACACAGGGATAACATCACACAGCATCCCCATGGTATTCCCCATTAAAGCATATTATAACGACTAATTAATTGGTTGTAGTATTCTACATTTAGCCTAGGAGGGCGGTAGCATAATATAAAACGAAGGAATTCTTTTGAAGATGAGAACAAGTCAATTACGAGCGACTCAAAACAATGAAACTCATTGGGACGACTACCAGTTTGGTAGAAAGATGTCTGGGCGACTTCAGTTATGTTTATTGTGTTTTTAAAGATAATTGAAACACCACCGCCTGTACGCATCTTTCTATCAACTCGCAGAGAATTATAGTTTGGGTGGGATAAATGGCCAACAGGCTGCCTTTCAGTAAGCCAGGTTTCAGTAATAAAACAAAAATCAATAAGATCAGAGTTCAGAAAATCAAATAACGAGGCTACCTCACTAGGTAATTGTAATGATTGTAATGACCGTGCATTTAGCATTAATGCCCGTAGGGTATGACTAAACTCGCTTACGTGTGATTGCGAAAAACCAGAGAGATTTGTAGAGGTCAGAGAACCAGAAATCGGGAGAGTGCTCATATTCATATTCCAAGCCCGGGCCATCGTACTGATGAGACCCAGCCCGCGCAAAATCCTCGTCTACGATCGGGTCGAAACGGGGTCGTGCAAAGCACGTACTAATCTATTCTGTTATTCATTCTACCATTGGCAATCTGGCCGCGACATGGTGCACCGTCCAAATGGATGGGCCGCTAAAATATACAAGTCCCGCGTGGCAGGAACTAATTTTGGAAGAAAACTACTGAAGAAACTTGCAAGTCATGGAAAGTCAGCAAAACAATTTGGATAGGGGCAGCAGCTACGAGCGAGAATAACGGCAACACGCCAATTCAATAAAAGTATCAATAATCAGGACCACACTGCGGTCAAATGAGCCACTACGGGCTAAAATTCGGTCAGGACGACCACGAAGCACTGAGTCACGAGTACTCGTGCCACGACGGGCCAAGAGAAGGCCACAGAGGGAAAATACCCAACTGTCAACGATGACAGGAACGGAACCAGGCAAGATTCATAACTGGAGGCAAAGGACGCCCCAGAAGGATTCTCAGCTCTGCACCCAAAAGGAAAACATACAACACTGCAAGTCGTAGTTTCATGGCACGACTCCCCAGACTACTCCGACAGCCGGCAAACTTCCGCCGCCCGGGAGTGTCTCGTCATCTACTCGACCCGTAATTCCGAGGATGGAATACTTCTTCTTGTGGCCCGGAGTGTCTCGCCTTTCTCGACGAGATTATCCTCCTAGCCAGAGGCTGGCAATATATCGGCCGGTCTCTTCACCGCCATTGATTTTCCCTTGTCAATGAGCGCATGGAAAGGAGAGAGCGAGGTCAGCGGCAATCAAGAACACGTCGCCACTCACACTCGCTCCCCAAACCACAGGACACTACCATTCCTACTTCCACTCATATTCATATTCCAAGCCCGGGCCATCGTACTGATGAGACCCAGCCCGGGCAAAATCCTCGTCTACGATCGGGTCGAAACGGGGTATGTACAGTCTAATTCTATTATATTCCATTCTATACTGAACAACTGTTGCGACAAAAATATATAAATTACACAGGAATGCCCGACTATTAAAAACAACGATGTGGAATTAGTACTAAGTAACATCACGTAACATAAACGTATTTGCAATTATGAATAAATGAACATTTTATGAATTGTAACGAAGTTTTGAGCGAACTTTGGCATAGGCATGAAAACCAAAACCGAATATTTTTGTAATCACAAAACGCTCATAAAAATTCGACCAATAAACCTGCAAGCAAGTCGTCTTTATCTGTGAAATCAAAGCAGTTTACACAGCAAAAAATATTATTATCTGAGAGTTCGCCAATGTTCGCCGAATTACTGATATTTCTCCACAAAATTCCCAACAAACAGTGGCAAACAGGCAAACTGTTGTGAAATTTCATTAAAAATACTAATGCAAGTGTAAAGTAATTACACCAGATGACAGTTGCTAGCCGCACAAACGGTGCCGAGTTTATTTCCAAAGCCAAGAAGCCGAAGATCCACTGTTAGCCCGGGGAGGCTTAAGTACTGACATAAAAGGGCGGGGCTAATATATGTATGCATCTTTAGATAACACTATTTCATATATAAAGTACAGTAGACACGTGTCGAGCCTTTGGACTCCCGAGGTTTTTAGAATAAAAGACAAGTCGTAATTCTTATCTTTATGGGGTCTCAATGCATGGCAAAAACTGCGCATTTCGCTTCCAAGTATCACATGTGCATCTCGTGTACGATTTTGCATACACCTTTGAAAGTTAGAAAATGCACCATTGATAATACTAGAGGCGAAAATGCACAGTTTATGCACGCTCGAAAAAAATAGTCCTGTGGCTACCGCCGCGGGACAATTTTTTGGCGCTCTGTAGTTGTTGTCGTGTAGTGCCAATCTATGGTAATTACTTGGAAGCAAAAATCGGCAATTTTTGCAATACATCGAGACCCCATTAATCAAATCACCAACGTTTCGGCAAAGCCATTATCGGTAGAATTGTAGATGACTACCCCAGAAAAAATAAATACTACCCCAGGAAAAAAAAAATACTACCCCATGTAAAATACTACCCCAATTATTTTAGAAATAAGAAAAATAGTACCCCAAGAAGAAATACTACCCCAAAGAATTATTGTAAAATACTACCCCATTATTAAAAACGGATGTGGAAGTACACTAAGCTCCAAATGACGTATGGTCTGATGTTTATGGGGTTTGCAAGTATGCCAAAAACCGCGAGTTTTCCTTGCAAGTATCAATTCGCAAAATCGTGTGCTTTTTACACACTTTTACCGTAATTTTGACACATCCGCACTATAGAAAATCCGCCATCAAGGACATTTTTTGTTGAACAATTGGTCCCGTGGCGATCGGTCGTAAAAACTGCCTGTAGATATGCTCGTGTAGTGCCAAGATACGGTAAATTTTTCGATACTTGCAAGGAAAATCGGGCATACTTGCAAACCCCATTAAGTAACGAACGTTCACACGTGTACATTATCATTTTTAAATTTTTCTTGGAGCTCTTGATTGTTTGCAACTGTTACGTCTTACTTTTTCCTTAATTTTTTTGTTTCGCGTTTTATCTTAATCGTTATTGAATTTATACGAATGTGCAGTTTGACTTGTGTATTATATGCTTGTTATTAAATTGGTACTTTTTAGCAATCGTTTTTAGCATTTTAAACTTTAAAGTTTAGCACATCTCTTTTCGTTTTGTATTTACCTTGGAGTGTGGAATTATATAATAACATAGTGTACTTTGCAGTTACGCACATGGACCTCCTGTACGCATTAAAGACTCCCACGGACGTGGACGAAGCTTTCCCGTCTGAAGTGGATTGTATGCAGTTTTTGTTGGACAACGAGATATTGAAAAGTAACACCCCATGTCTGAAGTGCGGAAGCTTTATGCATATTAGAAGACGTGGAACAAAGCTGCAGGTGGGCATAAATTTCCTCCTATTATACTTTGCATAATTTCTTTGTTGTCGCACATATACTGTTACGTATACTGTTGCATATACTGTGTTACCATTGCGTTCTACTGTTGCATATACTATTACAATAATTGGTTTTGTTCTTGTAGCTGTTTGTGTTATTTTCAGTTCCGGTGTCGCACTGGTTCAATCGAATGTTCGTCGCGAGGAATTCAGAGTGGTTCCTTCTTCAGTCTTTCTAAGCTGAAGATGCTGCAAAATGTCAAATTGTTGGTTTCTTGGATTCAAGGCTATTCTAACAAGCAGGTTGGTTTTGCATATCCTGTTTACAATGATTTTGGTTCCACGTTTTCCTCACTACGATATCTCAGCTGAGGTTATTTATATTTTTATTATAGGCACAGTTATGTCGCGTGTCTGAGAAAACCGCTGTGGACTATCGGAATTTTTATAGGCAGATCTGCACTTCGTACGTTAAATTTACTATATTGTGGTTGGGAATTTACAATCTACTTGTGGTTTAGTATTCGCATGTTACACTGCGCCAGAATTCCACTACCACATCCATTAATGTTTGGCAGATTGGGATTGTGCTTATTTGATTTGGTTTTTAAACTCACACTTTCTATTCAGCTTGATGGACGATATGCAAGCTATTGGCGGCCACGGTGAGGTCGTTGAGTGTGATGAAACCGCCATGCACACAAGGAAGTATGGTCGCGGTGCCCCCAGGAACAGCGTGGTTTGGGTTTTTGGAGGTAAGTAATATTCACTTTATTTTTACACCGTTGTGAGAATTTCGTTTGAGAAAGCCCATCATTATTTGCCGCATTCGCTTCATTTAACCTGCTACAGGAATAAGTTATTTGTTAAGTAATCACTGCAATTTTCAGGTATAAGCCGTACCACAAGAAAGGTGTTCTGCCAGATTGTTGCGAAAGGGATAAGAAGACTCTACAGACTATTTTACAAGAAAAGGTAGATTCTTTCATTTATACACTTTAATATGTATATATTTTTTTTTTTCATAACAATAGGTTGCCAAAGAGTTACCAGTGAGATTCCTTTTTAAGGCGCGTCCGGGGTCGATACTGTTCACGGGCAGTTGGGCAGGGTACGGAGGTATCGAGGAACACTTCGAACACTATCAACTCAACCACAGCAAGGAATTCAAAAAGTAAATTTTTATTCATTTTCATGATTCATACACGTATTCATTTCAGCTCACTTATCCACTGTTCATTGTTCATGTTGGTTTATATACTTACAATTATATTTTACTTTTTTTGCAATTTACTTAGTCTATGTACTTACAATATATACAATTGTTCATTTACTTCTAGGACTGTGACCAAGGACGACGGCACGGTTGTCGAGGTCTGTACGAACACTGTGGAAAACATGTGGCGAAATCTCAAGAGACCACTCAGTCATGCAGCGGGAACCACAGACGACATGCTCCCAAGTTATATCCACGAGTTTGTAGTGCGTCAAAATCTCGGTGAGAATTTTTCGAAGGCTATTTGGGATTTTCTCGCGAATTATTCCCAGTAGTTCGTAAGTAGAGTGATATTTCAAACTGCTAGATCCCTTATAGGTTATAGGTTACAGATTGAATAGCTACTCCTCCGTTGACTATCCCAGTGTTGTAGATGGTCGTCCACTAGATGTAGATGTTGTGTATGATTGTTGTAGAGGCCTGTTTCCCAGTTATCGATTTTGCCAGTTGTACATCCTTTGCAGATGTTTCATGTTTTTTTTTATGATTATTGACCGTTTGCGTTTAATTTTAGTTACAGATTATTTTATTGGTTCAATGTTACCAAATGAACAGTTGAAGCTCATGAGAGTTTAGCATTTATAGTTTTGATTGACTGACGATGTTTTACATTTATTCGTATTACTTCGTATTACTTGTGTTCAGTAGAAAACTCCTACTTGCGGGTTTGATGTTTACTTGTTTCTGAGCCATTTCCTAACATACGAGTTGCCTTGATCTCTTCCGTTCCGTTGCTTTCATATGTCGCATGTTTAATAAATTATTTTAATTTTACTCTACCTTCACTTATTCTCATTGTTCTTGATCAAGAATATTACTTGCTACCTGCTGATATTACCTGCTAACTTTTTCAACTATTAAAGTATTAAAATTAATGGGAGTTACTATCTAGGGGTAGTCATCTACAACGGTGGGGTAGTCATCTACAGCGGTGGGGGTAGTCATCTACAACGGTGGGGTAGTCATCTACAACGGTGGGGTAGTCATCTACAACGGTGGGGTAGTCATCTACAACGGTGGGGTAGTACAACGGGGGGTAGTCATCTACAACGGTCGGGTAGTCATCTACAACGGTGGGGTAGTCCAGTGGGGTAGTCATCTACAACGGTGGGGTAGTCATCTACAACGGTGGGGTAGTCATCTACAACGGTGGGGTAGTCATCTACAACGGTGGGGTAGTCATCTACAACGGTGGGGTAGTCATCTACAACGGTGGGGTAGTCATCTACAACGGTGGGGTAGTCATCTACAACGGTGGGGTAGTCATCTACAACGGTGGGGTAGTAAAGTAATATAAACACCAATATCCTGGGGTAGCTTTGTAAAATGGGGTACTCATCGACAATAATGGGGTAGCCATCTACAACGGTGGGGTAGCCATCTACAACAATGGGGTGGTCATCTACAACAGTGGGGTAGTCATCTACAATAAGAAGTTTTGCTCAACATCTCGTAGTTTAATCGAGATGGGGTAGTTATTTTCCTCTGGTACGTTTAGATGCTGTTTTTCGAAAATGGGGTATTATTTTATGAACGTGGGGTAGTATTTTTTATTTTTGGGGTAGCCTCGTTAAAGATTACCGGACAATTTAACATGGCTACCCCATTGAACTTTTGCTACCCCAATTTAAACAATTTACTACTCCAATCATTAAGTATACTACCCCAATCTTTGGGGTAGTATTTTCCCTATGGGGTACTACTTTTACAAGATGGGGTAGTATTCTGCGGTTGGAAAAATACTACCCCTGTGTTGAGGGGTAGTATTTTTCCACTTGTGGTACTAAACTACAGTGGGGTAGTATTCTTCAATTTTACCGGACGATGTGTACACGTATATCGACGAGGACGACGAAGAATTGGCGGCTATCGGTCGCCGTCGTTCAGCTAGTCGCGCATCTCTACCGGCTAGCATTATTCCCAATCCGCATGGTCACACGCGTCGTCATGATAATGGCTCTATTGGTTCAGAGCCATGGTGTCCTGAGCAATTGCCCATGGATGCACCAGGCATACCACGACTACCCCAACATCAACACCAACACCAGCAAAGACTGTTTGTGAAGAAAGCAGACAGGAAGTGTGAGTCTGTGGTCGCGGCAAAGATCAACGCTCGATTCCGGCAACAAGCAGATGGCAGGGCGATGAGCCAGAACAACATGTCGAGAAGCGTTGACAACCTTAACGTGTCCCTTCCGACGACCCCACGACCACAACTGTCTCCTAAACCGGCAAGGATAGTGCAACATCTACCGTCGCAGATTCTCAGGCCCACTATTTTAATTCCAATGTCCGAGGTTTCAGAAGATCGCGACACTTTCCCGTCAGTTAAAGTGGATGTCGAACATCAGATACGACATCAGAGTCTCTGTTCGGCAGGAAACGAGCTTCTAATTCCGCCTGAACAACCACCACCTCCGCCTAGAAGTGTGTCTCGGATGTCGAGTAGTAGTCCGTCGCCGTCGTCGCCTCCCAAAGCAGGACACCTAGTCAACGAACAGAGGAATCTATTAAACATTTCACCTGCAAGCGTGGGCCAGATGCAACATCAATCGCCTTCGAGAAGCGACCAACGAAGTCCTTCTAGAGCAACATCGCCAAGACCTCCATCAAGAGGAGAACTTCGGCCTCCCAGTCGGCAACCCTCGCCACCGCCTCCTTCAAGAAGCGGTGGTCAACGAAGCTCATCTAGACAACTGTCGCCTCGGCCTCCGTCAATAAACGACCCACGCAGTCCTTCAAGAGAACCTTCACCTCGGCCTCCGTCAAGAAACGAAATTCGGGCACAAACCTCGCTTCCGTCTCCTTCAAGAAGAGATAAACCTTCGAGGAAACCGTCGCCGCGCCCTCCTTCAAGAAGTGAAATGTTGCCTCCGCCATTACCACTGTCGTCACCTCCAGGATCAGGGAATCTAGTCAGAGAGCTAACAAATCGCCTTAGCACATCACCAGGTCTTAGTACTGGAGACGATATGGTCCGGAAGAACCAGTCAACGTCAAACGATAACATGGAGCAACGATCACAATTCACGTTTAACAGAGCCTACGTTGGTGAGGAGAAGAACAAAAAGCTGCATGTGGCCGCGCAGGCTACCAACAATGCATATGCGTTGTCGCGCGATGGCAAAGCGAGCGTGACTGTTCCACAGAGAACTCCAGATAGACCACCAGTATCCCCGAAGCCTTCAAGGCTGCTGTCGCCAACGCCGACATCTGATATTGCTTCCGAAGAAGAGAGGACTCTTGCCAGACGTTCGAACAAGCAGTCCACATGCCGAAGAAGTCAGGACAACGAACAAGCCCATAATTCTCCCCCAAAGCACCAAGCGAATTCAGCGTCCCGTCATTCGCCACCGGATCACTCTCGCCTTCTGGGTCCATCACATTCAACTGCATCTCAACCAGGGTGCCAGTCCGGACGTACACATCCCACTCAAGCGGACAAGCTCGTTTCGAATCCAGGCCCAATGCGAACCGAACCCATGCGGCTCCCTGGAGCGCCAACTTTGACAGCCAGCGTTCAACGAAATCCCAGTCGTTTTGAAATGGAGTCCACCATCTCAAAAGCATCCAAGTTGTTTGGAGTTCGATTGAATCACGTCGATAAAGGATCAACTGAGTCTTCCTCCTCAAACGAAGGAAGTTCTTCCCTGAATCATAGGATGTTGACGAGGTCGCAAGCCACACCGTTAACGGAGAGACCACCGGCTTGGTCAATATGGCAACGATCCAATTCTCCAGTCTCACCAAGCCCCTCTAGTGCCGCACAGAAACCGCGCACACTACCGAAGCCCATGTAGCTGTGGACTGTACAAACGATATTTGGTAAGGTTTTCGTTTTCTGCTTTTTTTTGGATCATGGATGAATGTAAAGTGCGCCGTAGGTATGCGTGTGGCACACCTTTGCTACAAACATAACAATTTTGCGCAAGTCTTTCCTTTTCTACTGAAGTCCCTAATAAAATCCCGTTAATTGACACCAATGTAAAAAAAAAATTTTTTAATAAATATTTTAGATTGCTTTACGAATAACGGGATTGTGAACGCTGGAACTACCGCTACACGAAAACTGTAAAAATATTTAAAGAGCTTATGACAAAATAGATTGCTTTAATATACCCAGAAATAAAAGTTTGTTTTATAATATTTATTTGCCAACGTTTCGACAAACCACACTGGTACTGTTGGTAAAACTCCAAAACAACTACTCGCCCTAGCGTAGCTTCCACAAGGTATGTACGATATTCCGGTGTACTGAAGATAATGAAAATGTCCAGCGTGAGTATCGTAACCACGTGCCATACCGCTTTATTTGTTAGTGTTAGAGCGATTAAACGATTTGCCCGATAATATCGACTTGAGGGAACTATGGCTATGATTTCATTTCATTTATACCCTGTCTTTATGTAATACATGTGTATGTTTTCCATGGTGTCCCTGTTCACACACCAATTTGTATTTCATATGAGTAATCTAATTATTATTAACTCTTTATTGCAAAAAAGTGCACAAAATTATGTAGAACCAATTGACTTATTTAATAAATAAACAGGTAAGTTAATGTAAAAATTGTTTCTCCCTAATTTATTCCCTTATTACCTTTGATGACTAAACAAAAAACCATATTTAAAATATTGCACGTACTTGCCTTACGACTTTTCAGTTGATAAAGCGTTCCGTCTGTGTGTACTATTTTATGAGTCATCTCTATCTGTATGTTGTGCCCAATGCCACACTTCGATTTATTGATATTACACCTATGTTTTGCAAGATTAAACTTTATTTTTGATTCTTTATTAAAATTCCTCTTTATCATAAATGTAAAATTACTGATTTTCATATTGTTCATTATTGCTTCAATTCAAAAATGTTATTTTTTTGTAAAGATATAAGTAGTAAATAACCAACATAGAGCTTCGAATCGTGTGCAAGTTTTCAACCCCAGTAAGATTTATGTTAAAGGGATTGGCTCACTACAAAATCACCTTGTTTTTATGCTTTAGTTTGATTGTACAAAGGTAAACTTAAACAAAGAGCATAAAAAAAGTTTCTTCAATTACTCCCTAGGGAAGATATTAGGTAAAAAGGGTGAGTATTGATCTATCTTCCGATAACGTGAGTAACCAAGAAAAAACTAGGGAAGCTAAGAGATATGGCTGAAACACACTGTTTTTCATTGTTTTAAGTAAATTAAACGATGAAAACTACAGTTTATTTTGCTCAAAACAGTGTGTTTCAGCCATATCTCTTAGCTTCCCTAGTTTATCTTGTTTACTCACGTTATCGGAAGATAGATCAATACTCACCCTTTTTACCTAATATCTTCCCTAGGGAGTAATTGAAGAAACTTTTTTTATGCTCTTTGTTTAAGTTTACCTTTGTACAATCAAACTAAAGCATAAAAACAAGGTGATTTTGTAGTGAGCCAATCCCTTTAAGTAGTTATAAATAACCACAGTCCCGTAGGCTGCGCTCTGCGAAACAACACCTATAGATGCTAGTAAAATGCGTACGTAATACTGTAATACATTATTTTAATAAACAAATATTTGAGATTGCTAAAAACTATTTGTTTAATAGGGGCGGGAATAGTTTGTTTATTTGTGTTTATCATAAGAGCTCAAATTTCACACATAACACCATATGAGAATGAGAGGGCGCCTTTTTATATTAATGTTTCGGTTTATATGTGTTGACGGGTAAAAATGTAGAATACTACCCCAGTGTAGTATACTACCCAAATCGGGAATAGACTACCCCACAACAAAGGGGTAGTATTTTTTCGAAAAAATATTCTGCACAAATACTACCCCAAAATGTAAAAATACTACCCCCAGTTACGAAAACTACCCCAGGTTATGGGGTAGTAAAATCCCTAAAATGGGGTAGCATATTCCCTAAAATGGGGTAGTCATGTAAAATGGGGTAGCCAAGTAGTCCGCTCAGGTAAACATTTACAACACTACCCCATTTTCGAAAAATACTACCACCACTTGGAAAAATACTACCCCTATTTCGGTAGAACACTACCCCCGGAAAATTTTTGCAAAATACTACCCCAACATAAAGTAACACAGCAGATGGGGTAGTCATGTAAAATAGGTGGGGTAGCCATGTAAAATAAGTGGGGTAGCCATGTAAAATAAAATAAGTGGGGTAGTCATGTAAACTAGGTGGGGTAGTCATGTTAAATAAGTGGGGTAGTCATGTTAAATAAGTGGGGTAGTCATGTTAAATAAGTGGGGTAGTCATGTTAAATAAGTGGGGTAGTCATGTAAACTAGGTGGGGGTAGTCATGTAAACTAGGTGGGGTAGTCATGTTAAATAAGTGGGGTAGTCATGTTAAATAAGTGGGGTAGTCATGTTAAATAAGTGGGGTAGTCATGTTAAATAAGTGGGGTAGTCATGTAAACTAGGTGGGGTAGTCATGTAAACTAGGTGGGGTAGTCATGTTAAATAAGTGGGGTAGTCATGT
Organism: Pelodera strongyloides; assembly: GCA_036852015.1. Taxonomy (NCBI): domain Eukaryota; kingdom Metazoa; phylum Nematoda; class Chromadorea; order Rhabditida; family Rhabditidae; genus Pelodera; species Pelodera strongyloides. The sequence goes on along the minus strand of JAANDG010000453.1, from coordinate 72,140 downwards.
TAAATAAGTGGGGTAGTCATGTTAAATAAGTGGGGTAGTCATGTAAAATAAGTTTGGGGTAGTCATGTAAAATAAGTTCGGGGGTAGTCATGTAAAATAAGTTGGGGGTAGTATTCTACAATGGGGTAGTATATTTTCCGGGGTAGCATATTGCAGGGGTAGTATTTTCCCATGTGGTAGTATATTTTATTTTGGGGTAGTATATTTGCAAAATGGGGTAGTGTTCTACACTTCTACCGTGTTGACGTTCAAGGTTGAACACAGGTTTTATTTAGACCTGCTCGCATTCGCGTTGTTAGTTAAAGGTAATATGTACCCAGTTTTTGATACGCTCTACTAATAGAATGTGTGCTTTCCATCCGGGAAACAACAATGATTTTGTTCAACGACGTTCTCAACATCTTTCCTTGTAGAAATTGGTAGAATTTAAAATGTAACGACAAAAATTTATAATGTTAGAATTGGCGCATAAAGTGTTACTTGACAATGTCTCTTGTTACAATGTTACAATGTGATGCTAGCATGTTAACAATGTTATCATGTCACAATGTTACAATGTTACCATGTTACAATGTTACCATGTTACAATGTTACAATGTTACAATGTTACAATGTTACAATGTTACAATGTTACCATGTTACAATGTTACCATGTTACAATGTCACAATGTTACCATGTTGCAATGTCACAATGTTACCATGTTACAATATTACCATGTTACGATGTACAACCTCAGTATTATCTTCCTATGTTAGTGTTCAACTACATTGTGTTAGATTACTCTAAATTAAATATCCTATCTTAATAAAGGCACACTTTGATAAGATGGAATTTCTTTATCACTAGTGCCTCAATCGTAAATTCCAAAATTTCCATTCATTAAAAACTTTACGGAACTGATCGAAAGTGCTGCTTTTTATGCTTTATTTGGATCTATGAGCTATTTATGCCTTCTGACAATAAAAAATTGTAAATAAGACTAAGGAATCTTGTGCGGAGGGACTTTTCTCGTTAAAGATCAAGGTCTAGGGGATCAAACAGGCGGAAGCCTGTAGAATCATTCTTGCTGGACTTTTCGACTTCGTTGCGCTTATATTGTCAGTTCACACTAACTGTAAGTGACAGATGCTTGTCCTTAAAACTAGCTGATATTTATTGTAATTCCAAGCAGTTTAGCCATCGGTTGTCTAAATAAATGAACAAATAATTTCCAGCCGGTTACAAATCAAACTTATGTGAGAAATGGTAAAAATCCTCGAAAAAAATGTGCATAAAGCACAATTATGCTCCAACCGTTTTGCGCGTTCTACCTGTTTTCACAGTCACGTATTTCTAACAGAAAAAAAAATTGGTGCGCGTTTCTTTAACGGGATCGGTTCACCTTAAATTGTGTCTGTTTTTATTTGTTTCTTTATTTCTATAAGGGATAATAAAAATTTGGAATTCAAAAAGTAGTGTTCTATTTCAATACTCACGGAGATATTAGGTGATAAAGTGGTCGATTGATCGGTCCAAAAAGGCAAAGGGTAATTGTTTCTATACAAACAAGGCAGGACAATTACCCTTTGACATTTTGGACCGATCAATCGACCACTTTATCACCTAATATCTCCGTGAGTATTGAAATAGAACACTACTTTTTGAATTCCAAATTTTTATTATCCCTTATAGAAATAAAGAAACAAAAAAAAAACAGACACAATTTAAGGTGAACCGATCCCGTTAAGTTGCGCAAGGCAAGTGGAATTTCTCTTTTTGTGACCCACGTTCTTATGAGTCATTCAGTACAGACTTTTGCAGTTTTTTTAATCACATCCTAGTACACCATATCACTGATGCGCACCACGAGTAAGGCAGCAACGCGGTACTGATATACAGTATGACTAATGAGAATTATCGACTTTTCGTATACATAATCATTGAGAGTCAGTAATTATTGATCGAGAGAGAGAGAGAGAGAGAGAGAGAGAGCAATGAGTATTTATTGGGTAAGTAGGCTAGGCGAGGGACCGTTACTCTGTATTTTATGTACAGCAAAGCGTGTGAAACGTATGTTGGACAACTGCGTATTCTTATACGCAAAGCATGAGCTATTATTTGCACGCTCTGCATCGGAATGCATCGGATACGTTTCAGAAGTTACCTGTTATACCACTTCGAAGCTCAAATTATATTGCTTAGCCACTGTCTAGCCCCAGAAATCAGAACTGTTCATTGATTTTCATAGGGCTTATCAGTAAAAGCTGTAGCGTGCAAGCAGGCTTGCGACGACCTGCCCAACAAATAATAGTATTTCCCAAACCTTAATAATAAAGCTTATTGGCTTACAACAAACAAAAACAGCCCAATTTTGGTGGAAATGGTATCGATTTTGGGGTAATTGATTTTTGCTTTCCGCTATTAGCATTCTGAGAGCTTACTGCTCCTCTAGTCTTTCACTGTTTGTTTCTCGTTTCTCTCAATTAATATGTGGCTCATTTTACAACGAATTTTACCTGTTTTTGTGACGTATTTCCACACGATACTGGCGATTTTTGGTCTATTTACATGCATTTGCATACAGCTAATTAGATGCATTCGCATTCGACATATGGGAACCCGCTTCAGAATGAGCGTTAGTGTCGTTAGATGTGGTCTATTTCACCGACGTGAGCCATGACCATCATTGCAACTCTTCTTTTTGTTTACTCTTTTATTGCAACTCTTCTTTCTGTTTACTCTTTTATTGCAACTCTTCTTTCTGATAATACAAATTAAACGAAAGAGAGGAGAACACTAAATTCTTACCTTTATGCGGATCCGGAGGAGGAAAATCCTCCTCAACAGCTACTCGACGCTCAGTCCGAGGAGAATTTGCAGAAGTGTGCTTGATGTGTCTGAATAATTTTAATATTACGACGTGCCGCGACGTGCCGCGACAATGTGGCACGAAAATTGCGCGCCACAGGTTCGCCAATGGCGAGCGGCACGTTAAGTATTGGTGAGCCATACCTCTACCAACATTTTGAAATGCGCAAAAGTCAAAATATATAAAGGTTTATTGATTAAAAAAACGGCAAGTACAAAATAACAAGGTAAGCGAGAAAATAATAACCAGGTCCCACAGAGTAAAGGGTTCAAGTCCTACTACTTACGGAGAACATTAAATGAAATTAAAAAATAACTATAAAGAAACGAAGAAAATAAAGAAGGGAACTCACGTAAAATTGGTCGGCGGAGAAATTTCCTTCTTTGTAGGTTTTGTTTCCTTTTTGAGTATTTTTCGGAACATCTTTATTGAACTAATTTCAGAGTAAAACCATGCAGCATTTAATAACTTCAAAGACAAGGAAAAAAAATGTAGTAAAATACAACGAATAAAAGAGTAAACAGAAAGAAGAGTTGCAATGATAGTCATGGCTCACGTCGGTGAAATAGACCACATCTAACGACACTAACGCTCATTCTGAAGCGGGTTCCCATATGTCGAATGCGAATGCATCTAATTAGCTGTATGCAAATGCATGTAAATAGACCAAAAATCGCCAGTATCGTGTGGAAATACGTCACAAAAACAGGTAAAATTCGTTGTAAAATGAGCCACATATTAATTGAGAGAAACGAGAAACAAACAGTGAAAGACTAGAGGAGCAGTAAGCTCTCAGAATGCTAATAGCGGAAAGCAAAAATCAATTACCCCAAAATCGATACCATTTCCACCAAAATTGGGCTGTTTTTGTTTGTTGTAAGCCAATAAGCTTTATTATTAAGGTTTGGGAAATACTATTATTTGTTGGGCAGGTCGTCGCAAGCCTGCTTGCACGCTACAGCTTTTACTGATAAGCCCTATGAAAATCAATGAACAGTTCTGATTTCTGGGGCTAGACAGTGGCTAAGCAATATAATTTGAGCTTCGAAGTGGTATAACAGGTAACTTCTGAAACGTATCCGATGCATTCCGATGCAGAGCGTGCAAATAATAGCTCATGCTTTGCGTATAAGAATACGCAGTTGTCCAACATACGTTTCACACGCTTTGCTGTACATAAAATACAGAGTAACGGTCCCTCGCCTAGCCTACTTACCCAATAAATACTCATTGCTCTCTCTCTCTCTCTCTCTCTCTCTCGATCAATAATTACTGACTCTCAATGATTATGTATACGAAAAGTCGATAATTCTCATTAGTCATACTGTATATCAGTACCGCGTTGCTGCCTTACTCGTGGTGCGCATCAGTGATATGGTGTACTAGGATGTGATAAAAAAAATCTGCAAAAGTATGTACTGGATGACTCATAAGAACGTGGCTCACAAACAAAGATCCACTTGCCTTGCGCAACTTAAAGGCATAGGTTCACCTCGAATTGCACCTTTTTTTATAATTTATGTTGATAGTATGACCTATGACGGTCAAAATGCGAAAATTGCAGTAAATTTCCTTTGCTCCCCGTAGTAGGAGAGCTTGCTCAACAAAAGCTAAACTACCTCGAATCTATAAAACAATTGGAGTACCGCAGCCATGGTATGTGGGAAATAGCGCAGCCGGGCTGGAGACGCTAGAAAATACAGGGCCCTTTTATCATCCTCTGTCTATCACAACAATAACTGCACCTCCAGTCCTCCTGCGCTATTTCCTTATACCATGACTGCGGTACTCCAATTGTTTTATAGATTCGAGGTAGTTTAGCTTTTTTTGAGCAAGCTCTCCTACTACGGTGAGCAAAGGAAATTTACTGCAATTTTCGCATTTTGACCGTCATAGGTCATACTATCAACATAAATTATAAAAAAGGTGCAATTCGAGGTGAACCTATCCCTTTAAATTGTATCTGTTTTTTTTTTGTTTCTTTATTTTCTATAAGGGATAATAAAAATTTGAATTACAAAAAGTAGTGTTCTATTATTTCAATACTCACGGAGATATTAGGTGATAAAGTGGTACATTGATCGGTCCAAAATGTCAAAGGGTAATTGTCCTGCTTTGTTTGTATAGAAACAATTACCCTTGGCCTTTTTGGACCGATCAATCGACCACTATATCACCTAATATATCCGTGAGTATTGAAATAGAACACTACTTTTTGAATTCCAAATTTTATTATCCCTTATAGAAAATAAAGAAACAAAAAAAAAACAGACACAATTTAAGGTGAACCGATCCCTTTAAAGAAACGCGCGCCAATTTTTTTTCTGTTAGAAATACGTGACTGTGAAAACACTTAGAACGCTCAAAACGGCTGGAGCATAATTGTGCTTTAACACTTTTTTTTCGAGGATTTTTACCATTTCTCACATAACTTTGATTTGTAACCGGCTGGAAATTATTTGTTCATTTATTTAGACAACCGATGGCTAAACTACTTGGAATTACAATAAATATCATCTAGGGTCGTCCAGTTAGCTTCTCACACCAAAGTTATATGGGGTTTGCAAGTATGCAACAATTCCTTGCGAGTACCGTAGTTTGGAACTAAGTATGAATATATAACATGAGTAATTATAAAATCGTTTCAAGACTCATTTTTCGAAGACAAATTTTTCGGCATACTTGCAAACCCCAATAAGGACAAGCATCTGTCACTTACAGTTAGTGTGAACTGACAATATAAGCACATCGAAGTCGAAAAGTCCAGCAAAAATGATTCTACAGGCTTCCGCCTGTTTGGTGCCCTAGACCTTGATCTTTAACGAGAAAAGTCCCTCGGCACAAGATTCCTAAGTCTTATTTACAAATTTTATTGTCAGAAGGCATAAATAGCTCATAGATCCTAATAAAACATAAAAAGCAGCCCTTTCCATCAGTTCCGTAAAGTTTTTAATAAATGGAAATTATGGAATTTACGATTGAGGCACTAGTGATAAAGAAATTCCATCTTATCAAAGTGTGCCTTTATTAAGATAGGATATTTAATTTAGAGTAATCTAACACAGTGTAGTTGAACACTAACATAGGAAGATAATACTGACATTGTACATTCTAACATGGTAATATTGTAACATGGTAACATTGTAACATGGTAGCATCAGCGAATGCGAGCAGTCTAAATAAAACCTGTGTACAACCTTGAACGTCAACACATATAAACCGAAACATTAATATAAAAAGGCGCCGTCTCATGTGTCGTATGCGTGAAATTTGAGCTCTTATGATAAACACAAATAAACAAACTATTCCGCGCCCCTATTAAACAAATAGTTTTCAGCAATCTCAAATATTTGTTTATTAAAATAATGTATTATATTATGTAGACATCTTCACACCTTTTATTTAGATTACTGCACTCTTTCGACAGCTAGAGCAGCTAAGGGATTGTGGCTCTAGTCATTTAACTTTCTTGAAAAATTGCATATTATTAGAACAGTAGTTAGTTATTAAGTTGTGTACTACTTATATCTTTACAAAAAAAATAACATTTTTGGATAGAAGCAATAATGAACAATATGAAAATCAGTAATTTATATGCATTTATGATAAAGAGGAATTTTAATAAAGAATCAAAAATAAAGTTTAATCTTGCAAAACATAGGTGTAATATCAATAAATCGAAGTGTGGCATTGGGCACAACATATGAGATAGAGATGACTCATAAAGTAGTACACACAGACGGGACGCTTTATCAACTGAAAAGTCGTAAGGCTGCAAGTACGTGCAATATTTTAAATATGTATTTTTTTTTAGTCATCAAAGGTAATAAGGGAATAAATTAGGGAGAAACAATTTTTACATTAACTTACTTGTTTATTTATTAAATAAACCAATTAGATTACTCATATTAAGTAAAATTGCTGTGTGAACAGGGACAGGACCATGGAAAAAATACACATATTACATAAAGACAGAGGGCATAAATGAAGTGAAATCATAGCAAATCGTCTAATCGCTCTAACACTAACAAATAAAGCGGTTTGGCATGTGGTTTCGATACTCACGCTGGAGACATTTTGATTATCATACCGTCTTCAGTACACCGGTATATCGTATGTATATTATATACCTTGTGGAAGCTACGCTAGGGCTAGTAGTTGTTTTGGAGTTTTACCTACAGTGCCAGTGTGGTTTGCCGAAACGTTGCAAATAAATATTAAACAAACTTTTATTTCTGTGTATATTAAAGCAATCTATTCGTCATAAGCTCTTTAAATATTTTTACAGTTTTCGTGTAGCGGTAGTTCCAACGTTCACAATCCCGTTATTCGTAAAGCAATCTAAAATATTTATTTAAAAAAATTTTTTACATTGTCAATTAACGGTATTTTATTAGGGACTTCAATAGAAAAGATAAGACTCGCTCCAAATTTTTACGTTTGTAGCAAAGGTGTGCCACACGCATACCTACGGCGCACTTTCATCCATGATCCAAAAAAAGCAGAAAACGAAAACCTTACCAAATATCGTTTGTACAGTCCACAGCTACATGGGCTTCGGTAGTGTGCGCGGTTTCTGTGCGACACTAGTGGGGCTTGGTGAGACTGGAGAATTGGATCGTTGCCATATTGACCAAGCCGGTGGTCTCTCCGTTAACGGTGTGGCTTGCGACCTCGTCAACATCCTATGATTCAGGGAAGAACTTCCTTCGTTTGAGGAGGAAGACTCAGTTGATCCTTTATCGACGTGATTCAATCGAACTCCAAACAACTTGGATGCTTTTGAGATGGTGGACTCCATTTCAAAACGACTGGGATTTCGTTGAACGCTGGCTGTCAAAGTTGGCGCGCCGGGAAGCCGCGTGGGGTCAGTTCGCATTGGGCCTGGATTTGACACAGCCTTGTCCGCTTGATTGGGATGTGTACGTCCGGACTGGCTCCCTGGTTGAGACGCAGTTGACATTGACGGACCCAGATGACGAGAGCAATCCGGTGGCGACTGACGGAATGCTGAATTCGCTTGGTGCTTAGGAGGAGCTTTGTGGGCTTTCTCGCCGTCCTGACTTCTTCGGCTTGAAGACTGCTTCGCATTTAAACGTCTGGCAATAGCCCTCTCTTCTTCAAAAGCACTATCAGATGTCGGTGTTGGCGACAGCAGCCTTGAAGGTTTCGGTGAAACTGGAGGTCTATCTGGAGATCTCTGTGCAACAGTCACGCTCGCTTTGCCATCGCGCGACAACGCATATGCATTGTTTGTAGCCTGCGCGGCCACATGCAGCTTTTTGTTCTTCTCCTCACCAACGTAGGCTCTGTTAAACGTAAAATGTGATCGTTGCTCCATGTTATCTTTTGACGTTGACTGGTTCTTCCGGAACATATCATCTCCAGTACTAAGCCCTGGTGATGTGCTAAGGCGATTCGTTAGCTCTTTGACTAGATTCCCTGATCCTGGAGGTGACGACAGTGGTAATGGCGGAGGCAACATTTCACTTCTTGAAGGAGGGCGCGGCGACGGTTTCCTCGAAGGTTTATCTCTTCTTGAAGGAGACGGAAGCGATGTTTGTGCCCGAATTTCGTTTCTTGACGAAGGCCGAGGTGAAGGTTCTCTCGAAGGACTGCGTGGGTCGTTTACTGGCGGAGGCCGATGCGACAGTTGTCTAGATGGGCTTCGTTGACCACCGTTTCTGGAAGGAGGCGGTGGCGAGGGTTGCCGACTGGGAGGTCGAAGTTCTCCTCTTGATGGAGGTCTTGGCGATGTTGCTCTAGAAGGACTTCGTTGGTCGCTTCTTGACGGAGATTGATGTTGCATATGCTCCGTGCTCGCAGGTGAAATGCTTAATCGAGTCCTCAGTTTGTTGACTAGTTGTCCTGCTTTTGGAGGCGACGACGGCGACGGACTACTACTCGACATCCGAGACACACTTCTAGGCGGAGGTGGTGGTTGTTCAGGCGGAAGTAAAAGCTCGTTTCCTGCCGAACAGAGACTCTGATGTCGTATCTGATGTTCGACATCCACTTTAACTGACGGGAAAGTGTCGCGATCTTCTGAAACCTCGGACATTGGAATTAAAATGGTTGGCCTTAGTATCTGCGACGGCAGATGTTGCACTATCCTTGCCGGTTTAGGAGATAATTGTGGTCGTGGTGTCGTCGGAAGAGACACGTTAAGGTTGTCAACACTTCTCGTCATGTTGTTCTGGCTCATCGCCCTGCCATCTGCTTGTTGCCGGAATCGTGCGTTGATCTTTGCCGCGACCACAGACTCACACTTCCTATCTGCTTTCTTAACAAACAGTCTTTGCTGGTGTTGGTGTTGATGTTGGGGTAGTCGTGGTATGCCTGGTGCATCCATGGGCAATTGTTCAGGACACCATGGTTCTGAACCAATAGAGCCATTATCATGGCGTCGCGCGTGACCGTGCGGATTGGAAATAACGCTGGCCGGTAGAGAAGCGCGACTAGCTGAACGGCGGCGACCGATAGCCGCCAATTCTTCGTCGTCCTCATCAATATACGTGTACACATCGTCGTTGTCGTCGAAAGTCGAGTTAAGAGATCCGTCGAGAGAATTATCAAAACTAAGTTCATCCATGGAAATCCAACCGCGACTCAACGCTATCATCTCTATGTTGGTCCTGGTGCTCACTTCGCTGCCGCAATAGGCTGAAATATAAAATGTTACACAGCGCAACTGGCAAAATGTTAATTCACACCGTATAATTTTGACATTTAACTAGAACGTGTGACGTGTGACCCCTACTTCTCACGAATATACAATGGCGCTGGACATGCCAGTAAGACCGTGAAAGTAAGACAGAGAGAGAGACCAGTGGTCAGGAAAACTAGAAACAGATGCGCAGGAATAAAACTAGTAAATGAGAAGGAGAAGAAATGTAGAGTGAAAGAGTGAGATGAGACTGGCTGAGCTGGTTGTCTATAGTTAGAAATGGAGACGGAGCGGTAAACTCTTACTATTAGGCGGTTGCGGCAGAGCGATGCTCGGCGGACGTAGTACAAGGGGTCGGTCCGGTCTCAGGTACGCATCCGGCTGTGCTGTGTTTTCATTTTCACTTGTGTTGTCAGTAGCGGCTGAAAGAGCGTAGATGAGGGGCAATCTCATAGAAATCATGTATGGGCAAGAAACGCCGAAAAGAAAATCCGGAGCATTTCCAGACATCGGGCAATATCGTCTTCTCACAAAAAAGCTGTACTGGCACAATCATGAAACTAAATCAAGTTTAACTAAGTTAGATATCGCTATGATCTACCGCCGGGCCATGGAAGTAATATTGATCGAACACAGATAATTGGCCTTCTAAAAAAAACTCACGCTCTTCTGTTTCCGTGATGATCTTGTGTCCCATAATCCGTTGCGCATCGAGAGGAGACATATGGAAAATCACTCTGAAAATACCGCACGAATAAGCCTGGTAAAAGGTAAGAACGTCACTTTTCCCATTCTGTGAGAATTTAATTTGTGCTACCCAAATCCTACAAAAAGACCGGGCAAGGATAAATACAGCTGAACAGACTCGTGTAATTTTAGGAAAGCAGGCGACGCGGGAAATTCAAATTTGCAAACGCGCGGTATCGTTGCTTAGACAAAAACTTTTGGTATGGTTGCTTGTAATATAACAATGAAAACGCTCAAATCACTCAAGTTTCATAGCCACCTTATATGACTTCTTGCTTGTATTACCTCGCATATAATACAACAACAAAATCCTAAAATGATTCCTCGAGCCTTACAAACAATGAACAATGAACAAGTCGTTTTATATTGCGCAAAAGCGCAAATTTCGTGCATCATATTAGCGCTATACTACAGACTTTACATAGGAAAACAATCAACTCACTTGAAATCCTGCGGTGGGGACACATATATATTGTTGTTACTTTTTCTTTCCGCTTCTTTATCCTTATCCTCTCGTTTCGCCAGTTTCGACACCAAAGCGAACATTGTCTGTAATGCTCCTCGTTGTGCCATGATGAATAAAGTATGTCAGTAAATAACTGGCAGTTACTACCGTAAGAACATGAATACAGTACGATACGGTGGATTGGAAGATTGCCAAGTATTTTACTTGAACCGTCGGAGTAGACGAAAGAAGTATAGCAAGTTTTGCGTACCCAATCAAGGCCGTGAATCAATCGCCAGTATTTGTTATTTACCCACGAATGAATCTATGTAATAACAACGCGTGTCAAGCTGACTGATAAACCGCTTGCTACACTTTTCAAAAAGCACTAGCTTAATGTGTTTACGTAAACGCCATAGTCTCATGGCTTATTTTTGCAGATGGCACGTAACTAGCAATTTGGAAGTATATCATTGAGAAACATCGCTATCAAACGGTTTATGTTTTCTGTAGCTTGGGTGTTTCTTGAAAAGGAGCGTGCTTGACGTAGAGAGTTAGTAGATAAGTTAGCACTATTCTTAATAACTACGGGTGTGCAGCACGACACACAATAAAGTTGTATCTCAAACACATTCATGTAAGATGTAATACAATTCGTACCGAATGTGAATCTATCAAAACAGGATCTAACCGCTGCAGTAGATTATTGTGTTTATGTTTTGACGTGATGACTCAACAAGGATACCAAACCCCATTACGTTCAAACTTCGGCCGCAAACTAATGCCATTTACTACGAGATATGACCATTAAAACTACAGGGTGCAGTTGTTTCTAATTGCAATTATATTAAAATTCCAAGAAGCTAAATGACAAAAAAAACATGTATCTACTAAAAGTTCCTCACAGTAATAACCTAATGGTAATTAGCATTGACGATACATACGGCTGAATGAAGAGTGTGGGTTCAATAAATCGGAAAATTAATTTCATAATATTAGAAGACTAAAAATCTATATATTGATGGGATCGACGAATGGATATCGACGAATTTGGATAATACATAAATCTACAATGAGAATAAGTATGTAAATGGATTCAACAGTGTGCCCTAATTTCAAGTACAAAACCGAGTGCAGAAATTTAACTAAATGACACTTGTCTGAACTCGTATTTCGAAAAAACCAAGATCACAAATTCCGGGAAGAAATGGCAAACATCGATTTTTTTTGTCATTTTATCTCTGGAATTCGCCTTTTCCTCCCTAATAACCTCGCGATAAGACCATTTTGTGTTTTTGGTGATATCATAAAAAGGCCAGCTGAGAAAGTTTGATTTTTTATAGCACGGGACATATGTACCCAGAGTCTAAGCCGTTATATAAGGGAACTTTCTGATCTCTCATCTTTGCCGAGAACCCAAGTCAGCGCCGCGCTATAGCGGCACAAAAAGCTTGAGCCGTACGTGCGCCGCACTCTTTTGCACACATCCGTGTAATGACGGTGAACTGGTAAACAAACTGGGCACAATTAACGGAATGCACAAAAAAGATTCAACCTAAAGTCAACATAGATAAATCCAAGCGCTATTAAACTCGCGTAACTATTAAACTCTGAATACCGTATTCTTATGGCGCACTTTCATTGGAAGCCAAAAGGCCGATATGGCCCCTATCAAGTCCCACGAAAAATCCGATCAGGGCCATATCGGGGTTTTCTGCAGAATAATTGGGGCCATATCAGGGTTTTGGGAAATAATTGAGGTTCCCATCTTTCCGGTGATTACAGTAAGCTCACAAAATTATTTCACGCAATTTGTGCTGCGGGAATTTTCAAATGTGTGTTGTTGAACTGTATAGTAAACCCACATGTTGCATATAGAATCGAAATAAAAAATCCATATCCTATGATACGCGACATGCACGTTCACAGGAAAACGAAATAATTACCGAAACCGCAGAAAAACCGTCGTTGGGCCATCACCAAATGGCTTTAACCGAAAAAAGGTTGGTGAACAACTGACGACGGTTTTCCATGGCTTGGTCACGAAATGGTCACGAGATGGTCACCAAATGGACAGGCCCACGGAGAAAAAACAGTGAACCGTCACCAAATGGGTCCGCCCATTTCCATGATACATGTGTATACAGCGTCCAACATACGCTTCCAAAACCGATTGTTATAGCATAGCGCTATACGGCAAAAAATAATAAGACACATGGATTTATGATAGGCGAACGAACGAATCAGCCATGGGCATATTATTTACACATTTTGATATCCCTAAATTACCACAAAACAAGCGGCATCAGCGGCATCAAACGCGGAAATTCACTGATATTTTCTTATCTCCTGATTATGCCCATCATTTCCCAAATTTTTATTTTTTTCACAAAATAACGCTCAACAAAATTTAAAAAAATCATAAAAACAGAAGTCCATCACCATCAAAAACATTTATTCAAGTAGAACTATTAGCAAACAATAGCAAAATTAAAACCGAATAATTTTTTTTTTTAATTTTTGAGAAATAACACTTCCGGACCCGTTAATCTGTTAAAACAACAGATAGGGTTTATCACAAAATTCTTATAACCAGACTTATTAACCTATTCAGTTTCAAGTAAATAATCAATCTTTGGGAATTTGGGGCCCTAAAAGCTAACGCAGCGCGCTAACGCAGCGCACGACTGCGCAAGAAGCCAAAGTGCGCACAAAGTAGATACCGTAATACAACAAACACGAAAACTAGGACACTACAGTAAGCGGTAGATGCTTAATTTTCATAAACTTCATTTCTTCTCATCATATTTTCTCTTCCTATTCCTAACTTGTGGAAACGAAGGCATCAGAGCCGGTTCACACGCAATTGGAGCTTGCTGAAACAAAAGAAATTATAGACAAAGGTTATATTTTAGGCAAATTAGTTTCCATAAACATCATCGGCAACACTAGGGCATGTGGTTTGTGAAACGATATATTTAAGAGCACATAATACACTGCAATGTAGTAGTTCAGCATACTTTTCAAAAGCCGGCCGGTTTAAAACACTATTCAGTTCTTACGTATTTATGCAAATTTAGCTCGATTTTTTATTCTAATTAATGTTCATTTGCATAAGCTGCACAAGATTGCTAGTCTACTGGATGTATTTCAAAAACAGGTCGGTATTTCGCTTTAAGTTCTCTACTGTTGTGTGGCGTGCTCGCATGTCCACACGCCTGTGTCATGCATATTCAACGCTTACAATGAACAGTATATTAATTGTAAAAACTACTATACCGAAAAGTAGACATGCTCCAACGCTTCCGCGGCCGAAATACGATGTTTTGGATTGTACGTAAACAGTGAATTCAAGAGGTCGATACCCGCACTCGTCACGCTTTCGAAGACACGCTGAAAATGTTGGTGAGCGTCTATGTTTGGGGGTTACGGTGTTGGTAAGCGGCACAGGTTACGGTAGTTCTCTAATTCGGGTGAAACTATAGTACCTATATGTCCAATCTATACTACCGTGGATTATATAGGGAGCCGACAACGGTACTTAAAAGAATGGGTCATTCTGGGTGTAGACTTTCAGACTACGGTACCTCTGTGATTTTTTATTGAAACTACGGTACTTCAACGTTTTCCCATTCTTAGGCTTGTGCCATGCGTTTTTCGCACTTTTCGATGTCACGACTGACGTTTTCTAACGGAAAAAATTCATGGTCAAGTAATGTAACAAACCACTAAGCATATATACTGCTTATGGGGGACCATGTTTGGGACGTTCTGATAAAACCCATACACTGCAAACAAAACGCACAAACCTTTAAATTATTATAAGGCTGGTTCTTGATTTTGATATGTTCCAGATCGGGAAGTTCCACCATTTCCGGCCATATTGTCTCATTTGGAGAGCCAAGCAATTCAATGATGCGTAACATCTGAAGAAAGTTAAAGCGAAATACGGGCCGGTTTTCGAAACGAAACGCATCGTGGACAACTGAATTCTTACGTATTTATGCGAAGTTACTCGAATTGTTCACTTGCATAAGCCGCATACGAATGCTGGTGTCCGCGATGCGTTTCAAAACCGGCCGGTATTGCGCTTGGAAAAAATAAACAAACTGAATACGTCCATGGAAAAAAAGTCACAAACACCTGAATACGTCATCAAAAAAAGGAAACCAGGCAGTTCGGTGAGATCTATCCACCGCTCGACACACATCAACTGGGTGACCAAACTACTATACTTAATTTATCAAACTATTATACTTAATTTATAACTGATGGGCTCCAGTCACTACCATTCGACACTAAGTGGGACACGTAGACTGACCTACTTCAAGATAAACTATTATGGGGTTTGCAAGTATGCAACAATTCCTTGCAATTATGTACACGAAGCACCGTATTTTGGAACTAAGCCATGAATATATAACATGAGTAATTATAAAATCGTTCCAAACTCATTTTTCGAAGACAATTTTTGGGCATACTGTCAACATAAACCCCACGGTAAATAAGTGTCCTTGATGTTTCAAGAACTAAACATTACAACATTACTCCGTGATTCCAGTCGTTGAGTTGTGTCTTTGCACGAACTTGTCATTAAAACTCTAAAGCACTACGCAACAGCAAAAAAATCATCCCAGAAACCTTGATGTTTCACGAACTAAACATTACCGCAACGATTACTCCGTGACTATTCCAGTCGTTGAGTTGTGTCTTTGCACGTTTGTCATTAGCATTCTAAAGCTATCATCTAAAATGACTACCGTACCTGATCAAGATCACTCCTTCCGGGCATTAAGGGCTTATGAATCAGAAGTTCTCCCAGAATACAGCCAACCGCCCACATATCGACCCCAGTCGTTTGGAATTTGGAGCCGAGTAGAAGCTCGGGACATCTATACCTGAATACTTAGCCTATTTTGAATAGACTTTTCAAAACTTATACGTGCATTTGTCCCCCTCATCAGTTAGAATCTAAATTGCGCGATCGACTAAAAGTCGTAGAACGACCAGTTTTGAAACGTGTGACAGACGCAGTGTTCCGCTAGTGTATGATAATTATTTCACGGATACTGCACGATGCGGAGACTGATTTTTTTAATTTGCATTCAACATATGGGAATGTACATGCCCGAAATAAGTTTCAAAAACTGGCCTTACAATTGTTCTAATGGTTCCTACTCGAATGTACATCTCGATCTCAAACTCAACATATCTGACAAATGAACTACAGTATCTTACTGATATCCCCCTGCATCACTACTTCTTTCCCTGCCTCCTCTCTGACCCTGAGACTATTCATCAAACAAATTACAGTAATCTATCATCAATACTGTAATACAGTACAGTAATTTAATATATCTTAGATACAGTAATCTACCCAATACAGTAAGAAAGGGAAAAAATTCCCCACCATAAAGTGACGACTCGGGGCGTCATCTCCAAATTATCATCTCCATAAGTACGTGCCAGGCCAAAATCCGCAATTTTCAGGATGCCTTTATCGGTCAGGAGAAGGTTCGAAACCTGTTAACGAAATAGACTACAAAGTACAAAATACGAAAAAGGTCACTCAAGCTATTGATTGACTCGTGAAAAAAAGTATCGGTGATTGGAGCGCCTCGTCCACTTACAGCAAACCATAACTCCGTTTCTAGCCAACGAAAACCGTAACGAGTGTATTGCATGTCCAACCAAACCGAGATACCCAAAACTTAAGCTACTAACCTTCAAATCTCTGTGAATCACATTTTCCGCATGCAAATAAATCAGTCCTTTCAACAACTGGGTGACTATGCATTTGACTTGCGCCTCAGAAAATGGCATTTTTAGGTGGTCGAGTAGAGAAGCAAGATCCTGCAAGAGTAATATTAGCTATCCTTGAGGCAGCGAAATATAGATGAGCATAAACCCTAGAGATCGTGAATTTCAGACACAGCGAAACCGGCACAGTATGCTCGCGAAGGATCTAACCATTCTAATTACGAGAAAAAATCAAGCTCTAGAGACAGAGACCATCTTACTTTACAACAAAATAAGGTTTCTATAGAAGGAAATTACCTAAGACCCTATCACAACTTGTTCAATCCATAGTTATGGACGTTCATTGTTCTATACATAAAAGATCACATTATGTGCTCGTATCTGCGGTAGCGCACTCTACGGGATTCGAACCCGCAACATCCGTCGTGCTATTCCGACGCTTTACCAATTGCGCGCCACGCCACAGCGCCGGTATGCGCGTGCGAGTCCGATCCAACAAAAGTCTCGCAGTCATATAAAAACACACCCACCTGCTCACAGTATTCCATAACCAAGAACATGCTCTTCACGTCTCTCGCCACTGCCACTTCCTTTAGGCTGAAAAGTGAACTTTAAAGTGGTATGGCACGCGGTTTTAAACCGTATGCAAGACAGTTTCATTTGCATGTTGCATATTGTGCGCCATTTTTTGATGGAAACGCACAAAATTCCGAATGACAAAGAACACGATATTAGAAATGCAGCAGCATAAGGCATCATAAGCTTCAAAGACCGCGCGCGTGCCACAACATGCCCTAGAGGGACAAAATAAACAAAACCAATCGATATCAACCACTCACCAAACTATATTTGGATGTTTAAGACGCATTAGAAGCGTAATCTCTCTAAGTGCAGATTCCGAGATACCGTCTCTCCGGTCGTCATTGCGGACGCGTTTCAAAGCAAGCTAAAAGAACAAGATAATACTGTATATTAGCGACAGTCATAGTTCATACTGTAATTAGCAACATACGGGAAATGCGTCACAACCGTAAGTCAGTCTCATTACTTTATAATCCTAGGTCCTTGACCCTCCCAAGTACAGTGACACCTCAGAACCTAGGAAAAACTGTTGAATGTAGGTTAAGTTCAATAATCAATATATCATATATGTATAAAATCAACTCACAATCTGATTGTTTATGGTATCTCGTACACGGTACACGATCCCATAAGTGCCCTCACCAATTCTGTTCAACTTTTCGAATTCGTTCACGTTTCGGCAGGTACCGTAGCCCAGCGTATCCTAAAACATAAACCCATTAAAGCGACATACCGGCCGGTTTTGAAACGCATCGAGTACACCAGCATTCTTATGCAGCATATGCAAATAACCATAAATTAGAATAAAAAAATCGAGCACTTTTTGGTGAGCGCGCAACAAGTAAAAACTAACATTGAGTGATGTCAGTAAGAGTGAGACGAACTAAGTCTACTACCAACCTAGGCTTATATTAAAGAAGCAAGCATATGTTTTTTATTATCCATAAATAAAGTTTCTAATATAACCTTATCTATCCTCCTCAAATGCCCATCGTGTATGGACACGTATTCCAGTCCTGTGATAGAAGCACTAGATGATGCCGGAGTATCCCCAGCATCCATAACTCTGAATATTATATTTGCCCTTCATTTGACAATTTGACACCTTGCGGTATTATTTAAAGCGAAATACCGGACGGTTTTTGAAACGCATCGTGGACAACTGAATTCATACGTATTTGCTCGCTTTCTCGAATTTAGTTCGATTTTTCGTTCGAATTTATGGTCATCTGCATAAGCAGCATAAGAATGCAGATGTACTCGATGTGTTTCAAAAACCTGCCGGTATTTCGCTTAAACAAATAACACAATGTTTCCAAAACGGGACTTAACTTCCAGGAAATGTGAACATATAGTGAGTTATTTCCCTTCACCGACCATGTCGAATTAACTACACGTTTCTAATTTCTACATGCTAGAAAGAAACCAGACCATTGCAAAATTTTCATCTCGTGGTCTACGATTTACTGCGTTCAGCTATTCCCGTTAACAAATCTTAGCGTTCGCCGCGACCGTCTCGCACAAACCTTGTAAACACCTCGCGCTCACGCCTTTTCTCCGCCGCGCCAACTCTGAGATAGTTCACATTCGCTTTTCCACGACAAAACCAACAGATCCTTCAAAAGACCAACAAAAACAAAACATCAAAATATGAACAACTTTTTATTTCTTCTGCACATTTAACGGCATGTTCACTCTTGTTGCAATACTCTCGGACTTCCTCTCACACCTAATAAAAATATATAAAAAAAATACGATCTTAAATTAGCATATTAGCAGTTATTTAGCACAGAAACGCGGGTTCGGCCAAAATTCCTTGGACACAGCTTAAAAGTTAACCTGCGTTCCCACACACACAAAAAGAAGCCTAATAATAGTACCAGTTTACATTTTTGAATAAAATCTTTAAAATACGCAAAATAAAAAAAGTATCGTAAGCATCTCTCACTCAAACACAAAATAGGCTACAATGAATATCACACAATCGCTACACGCCTCAAACACATATGATTATATGAATAAGAATACGAAGGATAGTAGTAAATGTACATATTTGTTCAGAATTTCCAGGTCCTCACGTATTGGGCTAGGCCAGTAGAGGCGTCTGCCCTACACCAGTCTGGGACCTTACATGGATACACAAAGACTTGCAGGTAACAGATACCAACACGTGAGGATCTGGGGCCTTTTTTGTGTAAGACCAACAAAGTGTTCACGTATATACGGATAGTAGGAACTACAATTACGCTAATTGTACGCGTATACCGCTAGAACATACAATATCCGCAAACACATAACCACTTGCCACCAATATTCCGGGAGACAATTTAGTATTGGCACACCAAGCGCAGTATCCAGATGGGCAATAAAAATAACTACTCAACATAATATCTAGTTTAATTCACAGAATATTCATCACAAAGCTACGGATAGATACTATGCTCAACCTTCCCCATTTTTTTCGTAAATAGGACAAGCCAGTACCCGTAGCTTCACAAGGAACCGCTAAGGTGTATAAAGCATATATGAAAAGTGTGAACGCGATGCCTATGATAGAAATTTGGTAAGTCGTAAGTCAGTTATTCATACAATATGGTACATAGTATCTGGGCGGGGAAAAATGAGATATTAGCAAGCATAACTGGGTCAGGTGGACGGCTTGTACATGCGCGCATTCTGAATTCTGAGGCCCTATTCACCACTCAGTTCCCTAAGGGGAATTCCCTGTCTTTTTCTCTGCGTCTCACTTTAGAATACTATTTCCTATCCCCAGGGACAATTTTCCCGAGGGAATCGGTGTGGTGAATATGGCCGCTGGAATACAAATATACAAACCTCAAAGCTATCCTGGCTCCCAAAGTCCCAATATGCAAGCTAATACCCAACAGACGCACAATAAACGTAAATAAGAGAAATAAACCGTCTTTTCAATCAAACTACTACTCGAGTTCTCTCCCTTAGGTTCTAGTTCAGCTTATGGTTATATATAGTCAAGCAATAACGAGCTCACAAGATATTTCATATACTGCATATAATTGGGGTATAAGGATGTACATGGTCTCTCAGAAAATAACTACAAGTTAACAAAGTAGCTTCGCTTCAACAATCGCTATCCGTTAATTAAAAGTAAAACACACAGACAAACTAAAATTAAAGGAAAATAGAATATATAATAAAGAAACACCGGTCACAGTGAGAGACGTTGACCCCGAACGAATTTTTTAGAGCAACTTTGAAAATTAACAAAAGTGCAAAGAAAACATCTAATTTTAAAGCGAAATGCTAGCCCCTTTGGAAAATTTGCATATGATAAGCAAATCCTATGTATCCTATGCTAATTTTGTACGATCGTCCACAATTAGCATAGGATACATAGGATTTGCTTATCATATGCAAATTTTATAAAGAGGCTAGCATTTCGCTTTAACGATATAATAGACAGGGAGAGTAACAATGGTAGATTACATAACTATGGGAAAAGTACGTGCACTTGGTACGCAGACAAAGCGGTATGGTACGCGGGTTTTGAAACGCACGCTTATCAAAACATACGTTTCATAAACAACGTAGCATTCCGCTATCCGAATCCGCGTGCCATACTAGATACTAATTAAAAACATAAGGGCAATTAACGTGTGACGTGCAACTAAACGCCAGAAATTACAATCTAAAAAAGCAAGAACGCGCATCTACAAAGCCAAAGCATATGCAACAGAGAAAATGAATAGCCGACAAATAATATTTGAAGCAGCAAAAGCTAAGGTATTGTTATGTTCCAGATTCAGCCCAAAAAATGAGCCACTGCTAAGTTCTAAACAAACAGAGATTGCTTACGTTTACAACATCAACGGTCATTACAAAACTAAAAGAGAAAACTACAAAAACTAAAAGCCTGGGCAATAATACCGTAGTCTGTGTACTTTAGCGAGAAAAGAGAGGAAATCACAAAACAACCATATGCTGACCGTATACCTGCACAGAGAAAGTATCAAAAGAAAGGGAAATATATAATGAGCAGTAAATAGTAGGATAATCAGTAAAGTGTATGCGAAAGGGATATAACCACTAATGTTAGCAAAAAGAATACAAAGATAAGAAAACTTAGGCTGAGCCCGAAAACAGCGAGTCCAATAGCTTAGTTGTTTATATGATATGACCTACTCGCTACAATTAGGCAGTGTAAAACTAACAGTACGCAAAAATTATGAAAAACAGAAAAACCCAAGTGGCACGGTTAAAGGCGCTTTCACAGAAATCCTCTAATGATGCAAATTCCGCGGGGGCAATTACACGCATAGCACAGTATGCTTCGTTCCTCAATTATCATAAAGCGGGCGGAACGAAAGCAATTAGGCAGTGGATAGTTAGACAAGCGGTCTAGGGACCACTTCTCTTCCCTCTCATCATCACTTTAAAACGGTATAACACGTGGAATCTACGTAACACGTGTTTCAAAACCACGTGCCATACAGCTTTAACCTTAATCCCCTATCCCATAACCGTTTGTGTTCCACTTATTGAGCATTGACTTGTCAAAGAGCCAGAAAGGCTCTTCGTATCAAATAAATTTCCATAATCTGTAGGCACCGATTGGGGTTGAGATATTAGTGATCCGCCTGACGACGTTGTGCAATCTAAAATTTGAATATAAGTAAAAACGGGACTTTTCATATACTCAGTGATAGGTTAGCATTACGCGAGACCCACACATAGTCGTTGAATACCAAGTAGATAACCATTATCAACTCAAAAGCTTGCTATTCTTTTATTATTCAATTCACTCTCTTCCAGTTTCACATACTTTCTATAACCGCACAAAACACACAAAAAATCGTGAACAACGTACACGACGTATCGTGAAAAACATGTTTAGAACATAGAGCTCAGTTACGCCAGGGGTTTACGCTCTGCTTGGAAGTTTATTCACAGTCTCATACTATAATACCGTACCTGTCGCATCCGATTCCGCGCGTCGTCTTGGCTCCATCTTTCGATAACAAATCGAGCACGCCCGCGCCAGCACACTCTTGGCACCCTCGGAAGTGTGATAGCGATGCTGCGAGCAGGTATCGCACACTGACTTCAAGCAATTCCTGAATTGAATACTACGTGGAATCAACGATCAAGAAAAATCTTGATCGAAACTGAAGCACACAAACTTATATAGCCAGCGGAGAACGTCCATTGAAACAATATGACATACACATATAATACGTTTCATATACAGTACATCGACCCGCAAATCGAAACTGAACAGAGAAGCGTACATAGAATGCAATACATGGCAAACACAGTGCTGCATCGTGTTTCAAAATCCACATGCCATATCGCTTTAAATAAACACCCAGTATCCCCCACCTGCAGTGATGTTCCCTGTTCAACGTAGTATAATGTGCTCCACAGCACGCGCACTGCTTCTCGCCCAGTGCCCAGCCATTCGACGGGTTGGGGCCCACGTCGGCCTCGGTCATTTGTAAAATGGAGGAATCACTGTACACAGAGGCATCGTCCGAATCGTTTACCGTATCCAGTAGGTCGGTCGCTGAACGGGGGTGACCGTTTCGCAGAAGTGTGTCCTAAAATGGACCGGCACTTTAAATCAGACTTCAGCAAAGTACGAAGACAAAAAGAGACCCAGCTCAGAAATAATCGGTGCACATAATTAGATCATTATTAATAAGTAAACATAATAATAAAAATTCCAAAGCTATGGTCTGAACAACCAAAGGTACTTAACTTTACCTCACTTATCTTTAAAAAGTCTTCGATTCAAAACAAAAAACTAACCGAATCACGCTCGCTTTCTAATCGCTTACGCTCCTCCAAGGCACGATCTTTCGCCTCACGCTCCTAAATGAATCCATGAAGTTTAGATGTTCGAATAAAACAAAACCAACAAAACAACTCACTGAAATAAAACCAGAGTTTAGAAATAATCTTATTTTTGCCTAACTTCAGTCAAATTTTAGTTTTATTATAGTAGCATGCTTGGCAACTTTGTGTCACTGTCAGTATTACAATGCAAAGGATAAATAAGCACGCATGGTAAATAAATCGATGGGTCTCCTACGTTCGAGCATAGGCAAGGCATTTAATAATAACAATGTTAATAATAAAATAATAATAACAACAATAATAAGTTTGAAATCACTTACTCTCTTCACTCGCAACATTTCTTCTTGTGTTGGATCGCGGAACTTGACCAGACCATCGGCATCAAGGAGTTCCTAAAAAAAAAACAAGTTTTTCGGTCGGTTTTCGAAACACATCGAGTAGACCAGCATTCTTATACAGCTTATGCAAATGAATATACATTAGAATAAACAATCGAGCACTTTGCATAAATACATAAGAACTCAGTTGTCCACGATGCGTTTCAAAAACGGGCCTGTATTTAGCTTTAAACTCTTTATTTGAAAAAAGTTCAAAGCAAATAGTAATCCGTTGAAAAGAGACATTCTAAATAACCATAAAGTATAAAGTGATGACAATCACCATGATATAGAATCTAGTCAGTAACACATCTCGAAAAAAATTAATAAGACATACCGTGACACTAATAACAGACGCCTCCATACTGCGGTTCTTGCTCACGATGCTATCAGTCCGCTTAGAGATCGTTGACTCTGTCTGGAAATTAATTAATAAAACACAATACTACGGTTACGGTGTCCAATTTTCAGTACTTGAAGCTTGGCGTATCGTATCTACTACATTGGAAAGTCGCCTCACGAGGCGGCGGTAGCTGACTGGTAAATAAAACACAATACTATGGTCACGGTTACCCCGTATACGAAACACAAAATTGGACAGTTCTCGGCAAATATTCAAGTGACTACAGGCTCTCCTCGATTCAAAGGCATCAAAGTATCGAAGTGCAAACTTGGCCACAAGAACGAAAGATCGAAAACAAAGATTCAGAATAAAAAAACCCACCATGCAATGCGGCACACAATCCAACGAATCTGGCCAGTCACCCACATTATTTGAGCTGCCATGCGCTGGATTGCTGAAAGTAAATAACATTTAGGTGCAGTCGGGATAAAAAAAACATAGAACGAACAAAAAACTTTCCGTTAGTCTCATTCCTTTTGCAGTACACGTCCTAATTTCAAAGACTAACTTTATGTTCGGCGAAACCCAAGTCATCGAAATTTACTGGCAATTGTGAGAAGGAGAACTCTCACCTCTCACGTAGTTCCAAAGTTAATTACTACTGTTTACATTTACGATACGGTGGGGAACGGCTTCATACCACCAGAAAATATACCCGTTACCCGTCACATGAACGACCTGCTTTTCGAAAGAAACTGCGAAACCTAGTGAAAACTCTCCAGCCCTTAATAATAATAATTTCAACCCCCCCCCCCCATCAATATATAAATCCTTACCTGACCATCACTTGTCCCTCTGCAACACGATTCACACTATCCGAGCTGCTACTGAAATACAACCATTATTTTAATCGTACACATCGAATACAAATAGAGAGCCAACAAAAAACGCTATCTAAAATCACAATGTTTCAATGCAACGCCATATGCGCTGTCAGGATGTGTAGGTACTGGGTTTGTGCGAGTAGCTCTTCGTTTCGCCAATACCCTAAACTGGAAAAATAAAGAAAACAACTATAAATAAATAACGCCCACCTCCTAAATACACTCTTCTCCATCATCTCGTTGCCTCGGCTTTCACGGTGCTCATTCGCCACAATTACTGTCAAAGTTTGACGCTCTTCCTGAAAAAAGGGATATATATATTTTATGGTTAGAAAGTTTCTCATTTACCAATACACACAAAAAACATCACAACAGCAATCAAATAACAAACATCAAATACTAGGAGCTGGGTCACTTTTCACCTACACAAAACAACAGAGGCCATATACACCACTCCGATTCCCTCGGGGAAATATTCCCTGGGCCCTGCCCTGGGGACACAAAATAGCATTCTATGTGAGGCACGCAGAGGAATACGGGGAATTGAGTGGTGAATATGGCCTCAGAATGGTCACGTCACAAAAAATAAACACGGTGCAGTCCAGCCACACCTCAGCCAAACTAGCATAATCGACTCAAGAAAGTTGATCAACAGCAAACCTCACCTTTGCACAAATCGCCTGCTCGGTATCACTGCAGCAGTACACTTCTCTCCATAACCTGGTGTGCTCAACACCGACTTTGATGTTCAACCGGCCCAAGTTCTTCTCTTTGTTGTATAATTGATTCACCACCTAGTGTGAAACAATTATATTAACGAATGCTTTACTCTAGCGTAACAGGTAAAACACTATCGGTAACGTTTCAGGTAGTTATATGTATTTCTATGTATCCATTGCTTTCTCTTCATCATATTATTTGATGCACACCACGGTGTTATTTAATAAATAAATAAAGTTTAGTTTACTCTATCCGCTCAAAATTCCCACAGAAAGCTCCATCCCCATCCGTGACTATCAAAGATGAATATAAACAAAGAAAAGACAAATAACCCCACCTCATCGCCCTTCTTATGCAAAAACCTCCACACACTCACTGTGCACATGCAGGGACGGTTGTCTGAGGCAGAAGCCTGCTCGCTGCACGCCTGAATGAAACACAAATTATGTTCTTCCAACTTCCAACACTAAAAAACCTAAAAAAAAAATCACAAGCAAATATGAATATTCATCACAGAAATACGTATCGTATAATGGTAAAAAAAATACCTATGGTAACCAAGTACAGTACACAAATTGCAATGTCACAAAGCAGTTATAGTTATACATGCCGGTTACAGGTCCTCGTACCTCTTATTACTTTCTCAGTAGAACGAACATCAATTAGCAAACATAAATAAAGAAGGATAAAGATAAAGAAAAAAAGTATACTCACTTCCTTGGCATCCTTCAACGAATTGTGCAAAAACGTTCCAAAAAGTCCCGAATATGTATGTTCGGCCAATTTTACCTAAAAGCATTCACCTTACCGTGATACAGGTATTGCTGACCTACACAGATTTTCATAACAAAAACAGTAATCAAATTACACATCATAAACTGACAAAAATGATGAGGCGGGAGAACCCACAACAAATTTCAAAAGAACTACGTAAAGAAACTAACCAGATAGTTCATATTGAATTCAAATGCTGTCGGATTTTGGGTGATAAATTGATGGACTCCGTCCAGAAACTGTAAAAACACGGGAGCGCGCTCGTTCACGTCCGTGCCCGAGATTCCGTTACGGTCGGCGAACTAAAAAGTAGTTCGTATTATTGTGAGGAGAGTAAAGCACAATCAGAATCATTTACTACACTCAAAACCAGGCATGCAGACCTAGGGTCGTAGGCATAAGCTTCGAACTCCACATTGAACCTATCAGTTTTTCCTAAAGGAGCACACACTTGGCGCATAAAACGCGTTTATTTCAAATCAGGAATCAGGTTCTCAAATTCTCAATATAATCGCACGATTAAGCAAGCGCTCAGGGCTCAAGTCACTCAAGTGTATGCAAATTAATACTACCGGTCAAGCAATATGCTAATTAACGCTAATCTAAAGTACCTTGTGTCCAAACGAGACCCATTCCCTCCTGATCAGGCTTTCGAATCCCTCAATCGTACGGTAGTGTTCATCTGCGAGGATTTTTGCAAATGAGACAATTTGGGTTGTACGATCCCATCCGTCAGAACAGTGCACCAAAACAGATCGTCCTGAAAAAGCATTTATTATAATTTGTACGGTGGAGGTTTCTTTTACGTTGTAAGGTCAAAGTTGACCGGTGTACTTTCACCAATGGTAATATGGATGATGAGCAAGCGAATAGTATGTACTCATTACGCCCCAGTTCCACTAGAAAAGACAAATGTCATAATCGTACAATTGCCACAATTATTACTTACAGTAAACATCCAAACTACCTACCATGATCCATAAGAAGATCAACACAGTTCTCGGCGGCTCCCAACAAACTACTCAGGTACAGGAACCAATTAGTTGTCTGCAACTGTTGAAGATAGTTGTTCTGATCGGCCGGAGCGTTCAACAGTGTTCTGGAAATCAAAAACAATGCAACGACACTGAAAAATCATTTCAGAGTTGCAATTCCTTCACAGCGGCTACTATAATAAATCGTTTACGTCACAAGAGCGACGAACGTGCTTATTCAGGGGTAGTTCAATACATTGTTCAAAGCTTATGACTTTACACCTATGACGTTACAACTATGCCTTTACACCTATGACTAAGACTACAACTACAACTAAACGATCAATCAATAAGGGACCGAAAACAAAACGGCCTAACTCATCTCGTCGCTAGTGACATGTCGCTCATAAGTCGCGCAAAACACAAAACTACCGCCAAAATCAACTTCTTACCGTTGACTGGTAGAAGAGAAGAGAAATAAAAAAGCAAAAGTAACCCACCTCAATTGATGGAAACTATATCGAACATTGTGAATGTTGGGCAATCCTAGGAACAACACGTCCGTGTTCTTGTAGTATTCTGAAACGATGTGAATAAAAACAATATTAATATCTACAGTATACAGTTGATATACAACAAACTAAATAGCAAAGTAGTGTAAAATGAATAACACATGTATATGTGGGAGACACAAAAAACCCACCAATATTACTCAAGTTCACCCCGCTATCAGCATAACATGCAGGTTTTGAATACCACCAAAATAAGAAATAAATAAAATTCAAACCTGTGCTCTCAAAACCGCCACCCTTGGCCCGGTTGGCCCACGCGGCCGTGTATGAGCGCGCGTCCATAATAGTGATGAACGCGTCATCGCCTGAAATGAAAGGAAATATAATCAAGCCACTAACCACTGAGCAAATATAATAGTAACGAGATATATAGGGTAACAGCGCAATTAACGCCCCTTCACAAAGATTCATACTTTGGCTGATATGTGAAGCACCATGTTTCAAGCTGTAAATATGACTAGATAGAAAACGTAGGTCGACGGTATTAAGATTATGTCATCAGTCATCTACTCTACAAGTTATTTCCACAGATTAAGATACTTCACAAGAAAAATGGAAATAAAATTCCCTAAAGTACAATAAGAATAAGGCTTCTCTTCAGAAAATAATAACAAACCTTTCTCCTTATCCATGGCTTTTCGTACGCATTCCAAAATTTTCTCATCCGGCCCACTACGCCATGAAAATAAACTGGTACGCGGTTGTGATGAACGAAGGAGGTACGTGTTCTGAAGACAAAAAAACATGAGTCAATCGTCAATTGACAAATAGATATGAGTCAATGGACAAATCTAGCTGTCCACCAATAAACAAAGATTTACCTATTGCAACACATACCACCCAAACAGAAAAAAAATCATGTACATAGGAACAGTGATCTGCCTACAATACAAGAACCACGAAAAGGATCTCACATCGTGCTATATGTATAGAGTAGGCATAAACATATCTTCCAAACTCGGGAACCCGACTTCTGGAAAAAAACTGGACCCTGGATTCTACATGCTTAAGTCTATGTGTGATGATTGTATGTTCTGAATAAAGTGGTATTCATAAAAAAACTCAAAAACTAATAAATCACTCACCTTGCCCTTGCATCTCCACACAACGCTCGGTAGTCGTCCCAGGAATCGAAAGTCTCGGCACTTCATCAAATCGGCATCTTTTAGATCATTCGGTACGATTAACGTTGTGGGATAAGTCTCGCAGACTCTGAAGCGTGCAATTATAGAAATGAACGACATTATATTCGCAACATCAAGAGACTAATCAGTATCAGTACAATCAACCGATTAACCAGCTAAACCTGCAGACCCAATAAAAAAGCATTGTAGGGCACAAAGGCACGGTAAAACACCCGATAGCTAGGGAATAACGTCACACAAAGGCAAATATCACAACCATAAACAATAAACCCAAACTATGTTCGCGCTATCGCGCTAGCAAAAGATATAATAATAAGAATAATAAAAAAACCAACTTGAAATCACGATTCGCATTTGATACGTAGAAATAATCGGAGGGAAAGTCGAGGCGCTTGAAATCTCCTGTCGCTTCAACCTAGAGACTTTTCAGATAATGCTCACGAAAAAATCCAATGTTTCAGGACAAGGTTATAGCTCTGCCGAGTTCCCCGCATTCCTCAATACTTCCCAGAAACTTTTAGACTGTATAGCCATATAAACGCACTTAATCTCAGGTGAACAAGGACCTGTACGATTATTTAGCCGCGTTACCTCATAACTCTTATTTTTTTAAAGCAAAATACCGGCCGCTTTTTTTTGAAACTTGTAGTTTTACGCATAATATGCAAATGAGTTTAAATTAGAATGAAAATTCGAGTACCTTAGAATAAAAACGTACGAATTTAGTTGTCCACAATACGTTTCAAAAACCGGCCGGTATTTCGCATTAAACTGAACAAAGATCTAAAGCACATAATTCCTCACCTCCTCATTATGATACTCATATTCGAGCCACTTTTCCCTCTCGTTGCTCGTTTTGTTGGCCGTGCAGAATTGAAACGCGAAACAATCGCGCACATCTGTTCGCGTGGTGTGTCTGTACAATTCCTTGTACCACTCACAGGGCAGCTCGTTCGACGGAGCTGTTAGTCTGAAATTATTCTTTCTAAAACATAGAGGTATGACTTTCAGCCTTACCATTCGTCCCATCATGTTTTCTTCCAGTAACCAACATTCAATGCTAACTGTACTTCTCCCCTGTACCGTATACACATTAGCAACACCATTGTAAATTACAGTACTACAGATGATTGTGAACGAAACTGACATTGTTGCATAATATCTTATTATATAAAGGAGAAGAGTTTACTTTTTTGTTTGTGTGAACATAACGAAATCCTTTCATAAAGAAAATTTTCTATTCACAATCGAAAGAGAACATACAAAATCTTTGCGGCTGGCGGGATTCAAACCCACAGCAGCACACAATCTCTCGATTCACAGTCCAACGCTCTACCCGTTGAGCTATGCTAGCTTATATGTCGAGGATATAGGAGATATTATAGAAGAGAAGTGCGATAGCAAATTTGCATGATTTGCAAAAACGCTGAAGTCCAGAACCAAATTATACGCTTCCACATAAACGTAAATGAAATTTTTTTTTGAACAGTGTGTAAAAATCGGCCGAAGGCCGATTCCTCCAGTCGGAGAAGAGCCCGTAGGGCTCTTCGAACGGCTGGTATGTAACATATTCGAGCAGTGATTCAGTTTACAATTTGCACTATAAAATTAAAATAAATCAAAACCAACTGACCTAAACACTCGTCCGTCCTTGCAAGTGATCATCAATTGCAAGTCTTTTCCGTCAACCGCGTCCAAATTAGCATGCGGAATCACTGCGCATCCACGGCCATCGTGCGAGACAATACATAACTGAAAAGGACAAATGACAATGGTGATGTCAAGAACTGGACCAGATGATTTCACAATTTTACTTCCACAGTCTCAACTCATTTTCACAAATTCGAGGGAAACTATACCACACTTTTTAATCAATAAATTAAACCAATCTAAATCTTGAGGAAGTTTTTTCACTTCTCAGTCGAACGTCGAACTCGTAGGGAAATAACAATATACCGCCGAAGCGAGCTCTGACTCCGAGAAACAGATCCCAAAACACCAACATACAAAAAAAGACCAACACACTAAAAAAACCAACCCGATAATTCGTCATATAGACATGGTTGTTGATGAACGTCGCCTTCTGCGATACCAATTCCCCGGGTAGAAGGTCAAACTGTGGGTCAGGAGTCCCAACTGGCTCCTCGGGAACTTCAGGCAAATGGCTGTCGGATGGCGAATGCGGAGGCATTGTACGCGGGAATGAGGGTGATGTTGGCAGAGATCCCTGAAAAAAAGATGGCATTAAAATCTTGTTTAACATTTTATTCCATTTATTCGCACAAACTCAAGGATGAGATCCAGAGATGTAGACGTTTCAAGATTTCCGCTATATTAGCCATCCCCCCAAAGTTCAATACTGATTTCGATGTCAATTTTGGATTTTCTACTTCCGAACCTATTTCTGCTACATTATGTTATAAATGCCTCAGTATCAGTACGGTTGTACCATACCACAGTTATTTCTTATTGGATTATTGGATACTGTTATTCCTACTAACATAGAGAAGACTAAACACTAAATTCAACTTTTTTTCACTATACTAGCATTTAACCTGCAGCTCATCACAACATAAAACTCTGTTCAAATACCCAAACAACTGTTCATTACGCACATTGGCAGACGCGAAAATGAGAAGGAAAAAGCACAATAAATGAAATATGGTGCGATATAAAGTGCAAGGCGATAAACAGCTGAAATGGCCGAAAAACAGCAGTAACGTGATAAAAAGTTAACGGGCAGCTCGGGCTCTTATCACATTTGATAAATATCTAGAAATTTTCTGCGAAATAAAAAAAAACAGTTAACGGCGTTAACTTACGCAACCCATTAATAAAAATCAATTTCACGTCACTCCGATGTCATCAGAATGAGAAGTAGCTAATCGAATAAACTAAAAAATCAATAAGCAGCCAGTGTTTTCATTTTGACATCAGTCATTGACTGGGTTGAAATTTTAAATGAGAAAAAACGACTGAAACCCAGAAACCCCCTAATAAACAAGAGAGAACCAGAAAACTCGACACAGAGAGAGGGGATAGAGAGAGAGGGACAGAGATGGAAAGAGAGAGGGAGAAAGAGAGTGAGAGTCCAGAGAGAGAAGTGAGGAGTCAAATGAATGAAGGGGATGGGATGTGAGTAAAAGCCAAAAGATATTGATCAAGTCCACGAATTTATGTGCTGTCGCCAAACGATCAGCTGACTGAACGTACTTTGATCTCCTGTGGGCTCCTATCCTGTCTATTCATTAAACAACAAAGCAAAGAGGCGCCAGAAGAAAAGAACGAAGACATACAAACAAAAATTGTAAAGATACTATCCTGCATTACAAAAAAAACGTTGGAATGTAACTACAATCGTCAATCGTACTTGTAACCCCATAAGAGGCGCAAACGTAGGATACCTAACATAAATCTAGGTACATAAGCAATAAGCAGTCCCAGAGTCCAAAGAACCAAAAAATTACGGTACCAAACTGAACGACCCGGAAGTCTCCTCATAGAAGCAAACCACTGTGAGACTGTGATTTCTATTAATTTTCGACAATTTGCCACTCTCTCCTCTCCTTGTTTGCCTAGCAAATAATAATTCCGGTAGCGGTAGCGGGACCGAAAAAAAGTGCACAAGTGAGAGAGGAGGAAAGTGGAGAGAAATAAAGAAATGAGGAGAGACAAGAGAATGGAATGGACAATAAAAGCAGTGAGAGAGGAGGAAAATGAAGAGAAGCCAGAGAAGAAGAGGAATGTAAGAGCACTAGAAACCTCATACAATGAAATACGGGAAAATGAGAGCAAATGTGATGATCAATCGTTCAAACATATACAAATACAGAGAAACTCCATGAAAACGGGAATATTTGAACAATGTATTAGCAATCGATATTACTAGGGAACACATCCAACTCAAATAAATCCTTAAATGCTTAGCAGTCTAAGTAAATAAATATGTTTATGCCTGATTAAACGCAAGCGCACACACGCCACGCGCTTAGGTCCAAGTCCAAAATGTGACTAAATTTCGACACAACACTGATACTTTAAACGAAACGCTCAACAAGTTTTTACAACTTTATATTACAGCCCCTACTCTCACACAAGAATACAATGATAAGCATCTACCTAACCCGCTGCCTATTTTTGGAATAGTTTCAAAATGGAGAAAACAAACAATAAAAAAAAACAGTAGCGAGACGCCTATCAGCTGTTAATGCGCAGAGATCATTACTGCTGACGCAGGCACATTTTCAACACAGACAGCAACAAACGAAAGAAAGCAATATTTCAAAAACGGATAGGATAGTCACAAATTAAATAAGGAAAAAAATATTATATCAAAATACTAACCAAGTTTAGGTTACTCCATCCAGCATCCGCAAGTGAACCGACCGGCGAAGCGCCCATCGCATCCCTAAAACGATCAAATAATGGGGGGGTTTCCAACTATGCTGAAAATTATTACCGTATCTTGGAAATACACGAGAATATTTTTTTAATTTGTCATATTATATATGGTAGTATTGACAGAATCACACCGAATTTTTGTGATACTTGGAAGAACCATAAAAATATATACAAAAAACACATTTCGGTTTTATCGGTAGTACAATCCCAAATGTATTATGTATCCTGTAAACTTTCGTTCTCGCTCTCTGCTGAACAGCAGGCGCCCAAAGCCAAACCAACAATGTCCCATAACAATGATAACTTATAACTACCACTAACAGTAACATCTAACACAACGCCAAGCCACACTATCATCCAAATCAAAAAAAAATATATGCAAATCTCACCCATCGTCGTACGCATTATAACCCTGCGGTTTCGGAATGTCCATGCCGTTCGATATCACCATTTCCGAGTCAAGGCTGGCCTCCGATCTTAAAATTAACAAATTAACATAAAATTATTTCACATTTGATTGATTAAGAAATGAAGCTACTGGCTTGAAGCTTGGTCAGGCTAGTGTTGGACAAAAAACAGATAGCAAGCCCGTCGGACCACTCTAATACTATAACTATAAATACAACTGTTTGCAATTGCAATTATTTTGCATACTCGTACTCACAAACAAAATAACGTTCCCAGAAAATTTCCACCAACTACAGGTAGCAGCAACATATTCAGGCAACAGCAACATATTCAATGGCAAACCATAACTATCATTTATCGTCTTTGCACAATCTGCTATCGCTGTGTAGTGTGTACCCACATAATTATCATTTTATCATCTTGGCACTTGGCACAATCGGATACTACTGTATATCCATGTCCACATAACTATCACTACCACCTTGGCACAATCTGTATCCAAGTATACTGTATACCCACCGCAATGCCATGAATCGAACAGTATACTGCTCAGTATCTTCTGTGGGTGATTGCCGACTTTCCCATAAAGTTACAAATGGATTCCACATTTAGGAAAACACCTTCAAACTTCGTAACCAACATGGTTATAACATAGCAAAATACGGACAAAAAGCAAAAATATCCTAAATCTACAGGAAAACGATCCTTTAAAAGTAAAAAAAAATACAAGTCTCCTTCAAGCGAAAAGGCTTCAATATATTACAGACAGGTAAAGCAATGTTATCCCCACCAAAGAATGTGTTTGTGTCGATTGACTTTTGTAGAAAAAAGCAAGCAAGCCAAAAACTGAGAGACAATAAAACGAAGCTTGAGGCGCCAGCGTTATCGCATAAGATATTGACGCATAGAAAGAAGTAAGAAAAAAGATAGGGTTGATTGATCGATATAATATTCTTGCGCAAGCAACAGCTCCATCTTTTTAGAGAAAGCGGAAAACTACGTCCTTAAAAGAATTGCTCGCAATACTCACAACTAATTCTGGAATACTTACTGTTCTATCTCTACTTCCGGAACTATTTTGATAACGCTTACAGTGGTCTACCATAAAGTTTAATCCTGTAGTGAGACCAGACTTTACAAGAACCCGACCAAAGTATAAAGAAATTAATTAAATAGAAATATACAACTACCACGCACGATAAAGGATGCTAATTTTCAACGGTTTCACCCTATGAAAAACCATACAAAGTACTACGTGCGTACGAATTTTTCACTTCCCCATAAATTGTAGGGTTGCTAGGCATATACTCCAAAATAAGAAAATCAGAGCTAACCGGAGGACGGAGGAGTAAAAAAAACTAAGAAAAACGTTCGATGTTCAAGAAAACATCGTAAAATGGAAAAGGAAATAATAAAGGACCAACTTTAGGATAACTTTTTTTTATCTCGCTCAGAATTCACGTGCTAAAATTTGCGATAAAAAACAAAGACAAGAAAAGAGCTTTCGCAGCACTTTTTCATTATATAATAGTCCCTATGAGTACTAAACATTACCGATTGACGTGAAATTTTGATACGTTTACATTTACAACACACATAACTAAATAAACCCCTAAACACAATTATGGAGAAAACATAAAACGTCCTCGTCCCATAAGCGAGCAATCCGCATATCCGCAACAACTGATGGTCCTTACCATTCAAATCAGGGACTCGTCTCCGTTAGATTCATATAACTCCAAAAAATGGGCAATACTTTAAAAAATAACACCAATAAAAAACCGCTCACCTTTTATTAAAAAAGGTTAATATGATGGCAGACCGACCAGCTGCAAAGAGCTGCTTCAATCAAACGATCCACGTCCTGGAAAAAAATATAAAAAATTATGTATTACTTAGAATTTAGAATAGTTCAAAATTGCTAACATTTACAACCAGAATGAATGAAACCCTGAAAGTTTCATAGCAATAGCAAATAGCCGCCGGCAAACTGTCGCACAGCAACCTCCACGTTCATAACTAATTCGGGTATTTATTTATTTATTAACTAAGAGCTTGCGAATGTTAGTAACAAAAGTTCGCAGACGACTACGGGACGGGTACGGACTACACGTACATCACGATACATTTAAACTCTGCACACAACTAAAACATTATTTCTCTCCATTTCAAAAAGAACAAATATAAAAAAATCTCACTTACCTTTGAAAAGTAAAGGACCGACTTTCAGTAGGCTTGTTTTGGGGCACTGTCACCAAATTTAGCGTTAATTGTCCAGAAAGAGGCGAACAGATAAGACGAGTTTATACTGTACTGTTTATACTGTATTCTCTCTGATGAAGCCTGAAATATATTCAAACAATAATTAAAAAAAGTAACGGCAAAGGAGCAAATGCGATTTCGATTAAAAAAGGCAGATAAAAATAGAACGAAGAAACACAAACGGCCATCCTTGACAACCGCCTAAGACAATTAGAAATGGACAGAAATATAGGAACCAGCTCCAGCATAATCATACAACAAGGCCTGCAGGCCTACAGCACAAACAATAGCTATCTACACATAGACTGAGGTCGAATAAAAGGTTGCATAAAACTTCAACACTCTTCAAAACAAACACCTGAATTGTACCCGACCCACTACCAGTAGTCGCAAATCGGAGATCCGAACCAACCAATACAAAACTCTATAAATAGCTTGCTGGATCAAAATTGAAAAAAAAAAGAGAACAATCGGTTCACTATTTAGGAAAAGAGAACTGCACGAACGGCATACAATACAGTGCCTGGGAATCTATGTGTTCGAATGCATAAACAGAATTAAAGGACTAAATCCCTCTCTACCTCTACAGTCGCTCGCTCCTGCGAACATAATGCTAAACAGAGAACAGAGCAAATGGGAAGGGTATATATAACATTCATAATTCACGGGATATGGAACTGTATATTATGCAGAAGTCCTCCGATTTGGCAGTTTTCGGTAAAGCATTTCAAAAAAGAACTATTGAAGTTCTATTCACACAGTTACACGACGCAAACCAAAATAGTTTGAAAACGACATCATATTGAAAGTACAAGTCAGAAACTCACAAAATAAAAGGAAAGCGCAGGAAATAATTCTCGAATGATCTGAATTTGATATATCAATTGGTTCCCGCATGTCAATTCGTTTGGAGATAATTGGGAAATTAGAAAAGTATCATACCTCAATTGTAAGTGACCGTTTACTATGCATCACTTCAAAGGATACGGAGTTATCGGCAGAAACATAAAATGCTCTTCTGTTGTCACAATCAATTATGAAACTACCTAATAATAGATGATTTTCTTCTAATTTCCCAAATCGTTGAAATGGAAATTGAAACCGCTTGTTCAAACAAAAATCGATATGGCAAACAAAAACCACGGCCGCCACGCCGTCTTTTCACATTATCCACAAAAAGTGACGAACGATTGTTGCCGAAATTTCCCAAAATAACGTATAACATTACAACAAATTGGGAGCTGAAAAGATCGGTCGTTCCAAAACTATACAATTTATAAAATTCCTATCATCCAGACAATAGTGCATTATTTTCATTCCGTTGTGTGGCAAACAACAAATAACATACATGATACGTATCTAACCTTTGGGTACTATTTCTGATATAGAAAATAATACATTGGGTGCCTTTGATGGTCGATTAGAAATTAGACACTCGACGTCTACAGGAAGACAGAGTACGTAAAGTTCATATATCAAAAAATAAATAAACACAAGATGAGCCGCTGTACAAGTACAAAGAAAGCAATGGAATGTTGAAATTTTCACGATTGCCAAGCTGAGGAAACAACAAAAGTGCGCGGCACTCTTATAATCAACACATCGGACGACAATACTGATAAAACAAGGCATACTTTCAGGATATGCACTCCCCACGTTCCTTTGAAGCCTCTCTTGAAGTTTATCAATGCAATGGTCGAAATAGCAAGAAAAACGGATAGTAATCATTCAGTAATCATAATTAATGAGAAGGAAGTCCACGAAAAAAAGTCGAGAAGTACACAGACTGTATGAAGAAGGGAAACAAACGGAAACCAAATTGAAACAAACGGAAACTAAATTCGATAAAAAAATTTTATCAGTTGCATTTTTGGTGACGTGACACGGGAAATGGCTGAAGCTGACTGACAGCAAGCAGACACTATACGGTTTTTAGGAAACGAAAATAGAAGACTGGCAGCGGGAGAATACTATTAAGAGAAAGTGGATATACAAGAGAAATGAAAGAACGCTGTCAATTCTAATGAGTTTCGGGGAGTTTTGGGAAAAGGAAAATTATGGGGATTCCACACATTCCTGACGAGATGGAGAGGAAACCCGATTGACTTGTGCTCGTTCTTTCTATTGCTTGCACTTTGTTCTCAGTTCTCATACGCGGTCCAAGAAGGCAAATATATGCGAAAGAATTCGGCGCCGCGCTGTATTATCGATATTCGCACGTAGGCAGTTCGAATTCAAATGCGTCATGAAAAAAAGAACCACATTTCCATCCAACCGAAAACAATAAAAAGTCTGACGTTTTCTGGAAGAAAAAACTCCTCCATTACACATCAATATTATATTAATATTCGTGGTCAGAAGATCAGAATAGTGATCATTATGAAACAATACGCATGCCAACTCGAGACTGGTTTACAATCCATAAGAATATGCGAAAATAGAACACCCAGACACAATGACTAGACGGCAACAGCCAAACACGTTCTGTGATGTAGTACACTAGCCCTCCAGTGCTGGAGCGCTTTTTTCCGAACATTACAAGTGTTTCAAAAAGGGCATACCAGCAATCCAGGCTTTAAAAATAAACAGTTCATTTCACAGATAAATTAGCTAAAACTTCTCAGTTACGAAAACCAACGACTTCTGTTCATAACATACACTCACGTTTTTACATTCTCGGTAAATGGCTATGCTAAAACAGTAATAAAAACAACAAACTGTTGCAACAATCAAAAATGCGATAAGCAAATCTCAAAGGAAAAGAGAGGGATCGAGAGAGAAGAGAATGAGGGCAATAATGGGGAGTGACGAAGGAATCAGAGAGAACGCAGCACTACAAAGCGGCAAAGAGGCGATCGATAAAGGAAAGACCGCGTGCTTCCTCTGCGTCCCTCACGATCGGGCAGAGTGCCAGGAGAGTGTGCGAGATGAGAAAAGGGAACGACCAGCTGGGTGTTCTATAGGGTAAAGGGTTAATATGGGCAGAGGCCGTTCGCAAAAGGCGAAGCGCCATGCTTATAACCGAGTGAAGCTAGCTGCATAAGGTGACGCTGATACCGGAACCAGGGGATTAGACATTCAAACTGAAAGCGAACACGGAAACTCGCACTAATGACAAAATTCCTTACTTGGGGCTGGGGCAATAACTAGAAACACCAGCTCACGCCGACTTCGTCCGAACACACAGCAATAAACGAAACAACCGAATAATACTGTCTACATGCAACATCGATTTAAATCTAGGTGCACCAAGGTTCCACCGCCGCAATACGCCGCCGGCTCATTTCCCACACAAGGACTCCATAGACTGTCATCAGTAGAAGAAAGCAGCAATGTCACCTCATAAGCAATAATCAACAAATCAACACGCAAATAAAGCTCAATATCAACACATAGAAAAGTCCCATGGCTCTCTGTCATGCAGTTGACATTTGGGACTGATCAAACTTTTTATTCAGAGCGAAGCCAAGACATCATCTAAGTACAATTTCACGAAGGAAGGAAAACGTCGAATGCACATTCAAAGCAAAACAGAGAAACACGTAAACACAACACCATATCAGCGTAAATCCACTGACATTCGACTATCGGTCACTGTCGTTTGGTAACTTTGAACCATTCAACCATCGTGCATCAGATCCTGCTGACGTCCGGTTACGATGTAGTTTATTTTTTAATTCTCCCTCTCCAATTGAATTGAGCTGGTTTAGTAGCAATCAAAAGTGGCACCAACCTGTGTACTTTGGGCATCACAGCAAGCAGAAGACTATGAAAAATAGTAGTAACTGAGTAACAGAGTAACACTAACAATTTGGTTAGAAATCCAAAACGATTACTGTCCTATCGAAACAATGCGAACGTGCTAACAACCATACGAACGCGCAAACTGTTGATAATCCTGTGACTAATTACGCAAAAGAAATACGACACCAATGGTTTGAAAAGAGTCATAGTATAGAGGACGGACGATACAAAAAGGTGCTTTATACAGTAAATAAGTTGCCTGGTAAAACGGAGGAGAATTACTCTCTCAGAGTTGTGTCCTGGCCCGACTAATTATCCGTTCCATCCCAACAAGCAACCTATTTAAAGCATAAAACAGCCTTTTTGTATCGCCGGTCCTCGAAACTACAACTTTCCCAAAACACTGGAATCGCATTTCTAAAATCTTAACACTCTCTCGCTTGCGCGGCGCTCACACATGCGCGCTAAATACTAGCATACTAACAAACGAGCGACCAGTTCGCTTATATCACCTAAACTCAATTCCTCCAAACTTAATAACTTAATGCACCCGCTCCTTAAAAAAATAGCGCCAGCCAACTAAATGGTGATTAATAAACACAGCGCAGTAAATGTGAAAAACTAACCAAGCAAATAAAAAAAACGTTCTCCTTCCCCAACTTCTAACTAACTCAAAACAAACATATGAGGCGCACATTCCGAAAACTGCCGTAGTATAGAGGAACGGCAGTAGGAAAAGGTGCTTTATACCGAAAATAAGCCGTCCGGAGAAACGGGCATGAATTACTCTCTCGGAGTTGTGTCCCGGCCCGACTAATTCTCGGATCCGTTCCTCCATTCAGCCCATTTAAGGTATAAAACAGCCTTTTTCTACTCCCTATCCTCTATACTATAACTATTCCGGAAAATGAGCTTCATATGCTTTAAAAACTAACACCCACTTCATTCTTCTCTAACTCGCTCATTCCTCCCTCGAAACTGTCTCACAGATTAAAAATAATGCTCATCCAATACGGTATTAACTATAGCTCCCGGTCCCATGCCTCAACCTCAAGCTTCACCCTTACTACACTTCAAGGATATCACTAATGCTTTCTGAATGGCAATAGCCTAGGGATCTAGTATTTAGTTTCCTCATTTAACTATTTAGAAAATTCACTATTACACATCCTGCTAAATACACCAACGCTTTTCGAATATAAAGGAAAACGATTAACTAACTCTAATGGGGTTTCCAAGTATCCGGACAAATTTACCGTATTTTGCGACTTCGCGAGACCCATGTATTCATTTCTCATGTCAAATATTCAATTCAGGGAAAATACGGTAAATTTTTGTATACTTGGAAGGGAACGCGCAGTTGTTTTTGGCATACATGGAAACCCCATAAAACTCACTGCTCACGAAACTTTGATTAGGGCTGAATCTACCATACGAAATGAGTCATACGCCTATAAAGAACTAAGAATCCTTAAGTCTACGTTTTTTTTACGCCTTCAAAGTCTACGTTTCTAAGTACCCACGAAAAAATCAAGAGTATAATGGATTAGCGAGCTAGTGAGTCGTGCTCGATTAGAATAGTCCTCGAGCATCGGTTCGGTTAGCATTCTGTTCAGAATTTAAAAAACGTCAGTCCAGCAATCAAATCACACGTGCCATACCTGCTCGCCAGCTCACTGAATCAGGGTTTTGGATGGCGAATACTCCTTACGGTTGGTGTCCCTGGTGTTCCGGATCCTGTTCGATGACATGCTCCATGGAGACGTTGACCTCCACGGTGGTAGTGTTCCCAGTTCCAGAGGGCAGCTTGCTGTATCAGCGGTCATGGGTTCTAAACGATACATTAGGTAATGACATTAAATTAATCAACCATCACAGAAAAAAACGAAACAGGCAGACACGGGGTTTGCCTACTTACGCCAAAAACAACCCGAACATCGTACAAAAAACACCAGTTTAGATGATCGGCGTTTTTTCCCCACCAATATCCGGTGCTTATTTGATTCTGCGGAATACTTTGAAAAAAACAACGGTTGTCTTCGAAAAAAGCACGGAACATGTAGGGCTTCCTATGAATCATCTTCTGCATATTTTTTTTAGTGTTTTTTGTATTCTATGAACATTATAACGATACGAGAAGCAACAAATAAAGCGAAAATCATCAACGCAAATAAAAATGAAGAAAAAAATATTTGGACCACCGCCGATTGCGAATCAACGTTTTCATCCATTTCCTTGACACGACTACCGTAATTCTGCTAGTGCGCGCGAATTCAAATTTCCTATTTTCATCGTAAAATGTAGCCACGTGTCGTCGTTCGCAAATTGGAATCAAAAATTCGCAAATATATAAGCAGCGAAATAATAGAGTTTATCGCTGAGTGATAGGTGAGAGGATAGAGAATATGCTCATCAAGAACACAGAAATATTTTTGTACGTAATCCCAAAGAAATTATGAAAACCTATATTATATTCGGTGCCTTTTGATACTAGAAGTATCATGTAGGAATAGCCACACTAATAACTATTTGAAAATTCAACTACTTTGAACTACACAAAAATGACTACTGAATTGAAAGTCCAGGGTTAGATATAATCAAGCAGTGCCGCAACCCGTATCGTGTGCTATGCTATGAGAGGTATTCTACGTTTCCAGCATTGAATTGTGAAACTGGGCCAGATAATAACCAGACGATTCACTGATTGTGAGATAGTAAAGATTCATACATTTCAGGAAAATCTCTATGATGACGTTCTGCTACGGGTTCAAACATGTATAATCTTGGTATGTTTTTGCACATTGAAAATGGTTCTGTGAAAAAGGTGAAAGGCTACTGTACCATTATGGGATAAGGTGACTTTACCCAAAATTCGCGATGTGAGTATTCTACTGTGTTTCCTTATATATTTGTTTGAAGCTAGGATTGGTTCCACAGATGGTCCAACTGAAAAAGATAGACGGTGAATACCAGTACCAAATGACAATAAGTAAAGGAGGCCGCCAAGGCTCCTTTCTAAAATGCAGAGGTTGTAGTGCGTCTTGGGGCGTGTTTATTGGCGTACGGTAATGGTACACTATTTGTTCTCTGATTTTTTCGTATTTTTCCGTCGGCCTATTTTTAGTTGTTGTTGTGAGCTGTCGCTTGTTGCTGTCTATTTTGCTATCACTCACTATATTCGTTATTCATTCCGCTGATTATTAGTTTATATTCAATTGCTGTATTTCTGCTTTGTTACTTGTTCTGTTAACGGTTTAGTTACCGAACCGTCAGTTTGGTATAGTGTCGATTTTGTTGTGTTGTCCAATTTGTTTAGTTGAACTTGTCATCGTTATATTTTCGGACGGTTCCATAACTAAACTATCGATTATTTGTTGTTACTTTGTGAGACCTGGGTGTCGCTTTTGTGAGCAGTTGAACGCGGTTGAAATCACCGGTTCTCTGGTCAAGCTTCACGCCAACTTAAAAGGGATCACTGTTTTGTTTAATTGTTGTTGTTCATATTCACGTTGTATATTTTGTTGTTTTGCGGATCCTGGGTATCACTTCGACGTAACCAATATGAGGTTGAAATCACCTGTGTTGCTTAACGTGATACGCCAACTTAAAGGATCCCGTTGTGTTCATTTTGGAAGATAACACTGCCAAGTGGATATTGATATCAGTTTATCATCGTTGGACAATCGAAATAAATCCCTTGGTGAAATCGATCATGTTTCTTGATAGTGTATTGAAGTCACCCATTTTCAATGGTA
This sequence comes from Pelodera strongyloides, assembly GCA_036852015.1. Classification (NCBI taxonomy): domain Eukaryota; kingdom Metazoa; phylum Nematoda; class Chromadorea; order Rhabditida; family Rhabditidae; genus Pelodera; species Pelodera strongyloides. Next base: position 28,896 of record JAANDG010000453.1, on the reverse strand, counting down.
CCGATTCGCTTGCCGTCCGTAACTTGGGGGCCGAATCACCTGTCTTACCATCACATGAGTCTCGACCGCGCCCTTTATCGTTGGATTTTGATAATTATGACCCTACTGAAAGCCATGTTTCAGTAAGGCAAGAGGAGATGCCTCCATCGCCGCGAGTTGACCCGAAGAAGAAGGAGGGACAAGACGAAGTCAAGGAATTGAAGGGCGATGTGAACCTTGTTCAAGAGCAGGTAATTCCGGAATCTTCGAATTTGAATGTTTGGGCTCAAGACGTCGTTGATAAAGTGACGGGTCTTGTAAGCAAAAACTCTCCTACAGAAGAGGAAAGAATTGTCGTGTTGGATGAATTCAGATCATTGATTGAATCGTGCATATTGATGAACAGTGGAGAAAGCAATCATGTTCTCAAGAGTTTGCAGTGTGTGCTAGGCTGTGAGGAGGATGAGATCGTCGCCGTGGTAAAGAATATGAGGGACGATCTCAGTATGTTGGATAAGGCTATGCAAATGAATGAAGAGATATCTTTGCAGGTTGAGCGTCTGGTGACGCGTAATAAAAAGACCGACCGCGAGGTGAACATGCTCAAGGAGGCTCTGGATAAGGAGAAGGCCAACGTGGAGGATATGTCTCTTGTAAACAAGCAGCTCGAGAAACGCATCGCGGAACTGGAGAAGATAGTGGCTGAAAAAGGTGAGCATACACCCTGTACATCAGAAGGTAATGAGGAGAGCGAGTCATCAAGGCATGACATGGAAACTTTTCAAACACCGTGCACGAGTTCACGCTTACTACGATTCCAGGAATTGGAGCAACGACTCCGCAACCTAGAGTTGCTTCAGGAGGAGAGGAGCCCGACGAATGGCCGGCACGCAGTCTCCCAACAGGCCTTCACTGGTGAGTCGAGTTCAGATGATAGACAGAACTTACAAAATAGGAGGGTAGTCGAACGGAACCACGAAACAATTGATAAACGTGTAACTTTTGAACAAAACACAGTAGTGGACACACCAAACAGACCAACTGACAACGGGTACGAGCATCGCCGCCTTAATAGGGATGTCTCGGTTAGGCAAAACTACAACCAAACCAACGTCACAGGCGTCCGTCGAAGGGGCCTGCTGACAGGAGGCGAGGACCAACTGTGGGAGAGCAGGTTTATCTCTCTACAAAACAGCCAGTCCGAAGCTATGGCAAAGATGGCCGAAGGCCTGGCAGCAATGGCTGTACCAGAGCCCAAGATTTTCAGTGGCGATGACGAGCGAGAATTGAGGGCTTTTCAGTCGCAGTTTACGCTGAAGTACGGAATGCTCGGCGACGAGCAACAGAAAGCTGCGTTGACAACCAAACTATCTGGCAGGGCAATGGAAATTTTCAAGTCCCTATCGAGTACCGATCTGGATGGAGGAATCCAAGAGGTCTTCGACGCCATGTCACGGGTCATGACCGGAAGATCGGCAGCGTCAGCAGCGTCAGCGTTCTTGGAGTTACGAAATTTCAAGAAGGAACCGGGAGAGTCGTTTACTAATATGTGTTCAAGACTGGAGAAACTTACCAGCCAGGCACATCCGACATTGCCAGGAGTACATTTGCGATCAGTGCGTTGCAAACACTTACTAGAGGTTGTGACACAGTGGAGTGAATTCCCGACCCTAGTCAAGCTCTGCAATGGAACGGACTACGACATTCTGAAAAAAGAGGTTCTGGAGCGCACGCAGATCAGGGAGCAGCTGAGGAGACCACAACTGAGCAAGCCAGCAGCCCGACAACCGTGGAAGCCCGAGCCCAAATCGATGGAGGACAGGAACCTGCAGCAAAGACCGACAATGCTGAACAGAGGGACCGGATCTACCATCACGAAGTGCACGAAATGCTTCAAGCCGGGACACACCGCGGAGACATGTCGAACAGGGCCAAGAAGGCCACCGACCAGCAATGCAGCACAAATGAAAGGAAGAAGAAAAGCGAGCGACAACCTGGATACGTTTTTGGAGTCAGACGCAATACAAGTATGCGCACTGAACGAGACTGTCTCCGACGGCTACATCGGCAAGAGGACGCAAGCTATGGTGAACCTTGCAGGAAGAATGATGGAGACACTCTCATCGATAGTGGCTCGCAAGTGAGCATCATTACGACCGGCGCCATCAAGAAACTGCACAGGGAAGGAGCCAACCTCAGGAAGGATTCCAAGTGGTATGGTGTCGAGGACACGAACCTACCACAAATTCTCACCGCGTCACGACAGCCAATGAACTTCGAGGGACGAGCAGAGATTCCTATCGTCATGGACAAGAAGTCTACACTTGCAAAATTTCTAGTATTGAGACAGAAGGAACCGATGGTGCTGATTGGGACCAACGTCTTCCCGCAGCTGAACCTGGAAGTACGCCAAAGGAGAGTTCGAGCCGAGTCCGTGGATGCCAGAGTGGCGATGAGGACGTACGTTCCTCCAAAGAGTACGATCGCGATCCCACTGAAGCTTCCAGACAATGTCGACGCCAACGAGGTCACATTGATTAGCGCCCATGCAGGCATCTCAGACGCGATTTGTGGAGTGAATGATGCGACCGTGACTTGGGTGACTATTCGTAACGAAGTGGACGAAGCCACCGTTCTACATGAAGGACAGACAATTGGAAAATGGGACACGGAGTCTGCGTACACCGTCGGACTGGAAGAAGTTCTTCGCCAGTGGAAGAATCGGAACAACGACACCGTCATATGCGCAGCTACAGTGCAAGACAGTAGAACAAGTACTCTGCTGGAAGTGCTGACAGAAGCATCTTCACAACCCTTGCCCGAAGCACTCGAGACACTTGTGAGACGGTACCAGGACGTTTTCGCAGTGAAGGATGAAGAGCTAGGACGGACAAACCTCGTGGAGCATCGCATCATCACGACCGAGCACCCACCGATTCGTCAGAAACAAAGACCCATACCCGTCGGACTTCGTCCTCAAGTGAAACAGATGCTTGACGAGATGGAGAAGAATGGAGTGATTGCCCCAAGCAACTCTCCCTGGGCGTCCCCTGTCGTATTACAGAGGAAAAAGGACGGAAACATCAGATTGTGCATCGACTATCGAAGATTGAATCAGATTTGCGTTCAAGATGCACATCCGCTTCCCAATATTGATCTACAGATCCAAAGCTTGGGTGAGACCAAAGTATTCTCCACGTTGGACCTAGTAAGCGGATACTGGCAAATTCCGCTGGAAGCAGAATCGCAGGAAAAGTCCGCGTTCGTTGTACTGGACAAGTTGTACGAATTCCGGGTTCTACCATTCGGACTTGCGACATCTCCAGCGTGCTTTCAACGACTGATGAGCAACATCCTGGGAGATCTGATCGGAAACTCTGTTTTTGTCTATCTAGATGATATTTTGGTTGCTACACGAACGGAAGAAGAGCATTTGTTAGTACTGGCCGAGGTGTTCGACCGCTTCAGAGCTCATGACTTGCGGTTCAAGGCAAAGAAGTGTGCCTTTATGGTACCGGAGTTGTCGTACCTTGGACACAAACTCACTCAAGAAGGACTTCGCCCAGAAGCCGACAAAGTAGCCGCTATCAGGGACTACCCAAGACCAGAAAAGCGAGAAGAAGTGATGTCTTTTCTCGGGCTTTGCGGTTACTACCGGAAGTTCGTCGCTGGATACGCCGCCATCGCAGCCCCCCTGCACGCCATGACCAGCAAAGCGCTCAGGTGGAACTGGACCGAAGCAGCCCAGAAGGCCTTTGACGAGTTGAAGAAACGACTGACGGAGACACCCATTCTCACACAACCAAGATTTGACTTGGCGAGGACTGGCGAGCGACCGTCTACCATCTTCACCGACGCTTCGGGAAAAGGACTTGGGGCCGTGCTGACGCAGAAAGACGAATTTGGAAATTTGAAGCCGATTTACTTTGCATCAAAAGGATTATCAAAAGCAGAGAAAAACTACCACGTCACAGACGCTGAGGCTCTAGCCGTGGTTTTCGCATTGAGGAAGTTTCGACAGTTCATTTACGGGTTTCCAACAGTAGTGCGAACTGATCATCAACCATTGACAAGCTTGTTCACGAGAACAAATGTCTCGCCACGAGTTCTCAGATGGTCATTGGAAGTCCAGGATTTCAACGTGAAGATCGAATACATTAAGGGAAAAGTGAATCTGATCGCCGATGCCCTCAGCAGAGGAGGAGCCGTTCCCGACGAGGTGGACGTCCCTTTGGAAACGACTCATGTGATCTGCACAGTGCAGACAGAACCGACGTGGCTAGCCGAACTTCAGGAGGAGGAACCATTCCGATCCGTGCTAACGCACATCCGAGCGAACAACAGCATAGCGGAAGTTCGCATTGCGGGCAAGACGAAACCGTTGCGGGTAGCAGATTTCGTCATCGACGAGGGACATCTATGCATTCTCCTGGACAGTGGTGAGGCAAGGAAAGTCGTTCCGACGACGAGAAGAAGAAGTTTAGTGGATCAACTGCACAGTGGTGTGCGAGCTGGCCACTTCTCTACGAACAAGATTGTCAGGATTCTGGAGAAGGAGTTCTACTGGCCCACAATGCGTATGGATGTGGACAAGTGGTTACGAGAGTGTCAAAAGTGTGTAACAGCAAACTCGAAGACTTCACTGACACCACCACTGCAACCGGTTATAACTGATCGACCGTTTCAATTGGTAGAGATCGACCTCACGATATGGGACGAACGTCCGAAGGAAACCGATACAGTCTCAGTATCCTGGACCACTTCACCAAGTTTGCAGCAGCAATTCCGATCCCTACGAAGGAAGCCGACGTTGTTGCTAGAGCGCTGGTTGGATGGATGACGAACACAGGACATGTTCCGGAAACGATCCACTCAGATCTTGGAAGAGAGTTCGAAAATGCCACTCTTCAATATGCTGAGAAGCTCCTGGGTACAACCCACAGCTGGACAAAAGGATACGATTCACGAGGAAACGGAGGAGTGGAACGACTTAACCGAACCCTGGAGTTGATCTTGAAGAAAACTGTTCAAAATCCGGTGGAATGGGACAAAAAGCTATCGTTCGCGGTGTGGGCGTACAACAGTGTGCCACACAGTACAACAAAAGAGTCGCCATACTTCTTGCTGTACGGACGCGATCCTCGGTTTGTGTGGCAAGGACTTCCCTCGGAAGAACAAGGACTTCATCGAGTGGATATCGACGAATACAAGACGGAACTGGTGGCGAACCTTCAAATGTCCTGGGAAGCGACACATCGCGAAATGAAGAAGAATGCACTTGCGATGAAGAAGAACTACGACGAGAATAGGGCCGTTCACCCAACCAAGCTGCCAAAAGCTGGCGACCGCGTATTACTCAAGGTGCCAGCTGAAAAGACGAGCAGCCGCCATCCGAAACTTGTCAACGACTGGAGAGGACCATTTCGAGTTAAGGAAACGTCCGAGAGCTCGGCTCGAATCGCCAACATCTTTGACAATACAGAAGAACTCACCGTACCGATGGACGCACTAAAGCTCGTTCCTGTGGAAATGCCGGACCAACCTTGCGCGACAAAACACAAACGTGGTCGGCAAGGCAAAAGGAATTAGCGATAGGAATGGAGGTATAATGTATAAATATGTATATAACTTTTTCTTATACTGTTTATTTTTAGGAACCTGGCCACGAAGACGATTACGGTGGATGCAGACTGTCCTCTGGACCCCTCTTTTGTGTGTCACGATGCTCGTTGTGTGATCCCCAGACTGGAATCCGTTTCGTCGTTGCTCGGTCTCTCGCGCTACCACGCAATCAAGAAAGCACATGGACAATCGGACGCGTACACAAGCTTCTTGAAGATGAGTACCGTTCCCGTTGAACTTGCTGAGGGGAACCTGATCTCCGCCATAAGCTCCATTTGCCATTGTGTACACTTTGTTCAATATTTCCAAGTTGTGCTCTCTTACTCTGCCACACATTCGGGTATCCAAGTTACTCTCCCGCCTCTTTCTTTCTATACTAATTTCAATTCTCTTTTCACTTCCGTTATTAATAATTGGGCTCCTAAAATTAATGTACCCAAACCGCCGCCTCAGCCAATGCAACTATCTGCCGACGAAGCCAAACAATACCTGGAGTGGAAGAAGCAACAGGAGAGTGGAGGACCCCACATCCAAGGTCGAGATGCTCGGATGCAGAGCCCGATAAGACGCCAGCCATTTGCCAACCACGCGACCGTGCGCACCCTTACACAAAATAGTGGCACGAGTCCGGGACGGACTCTTCAGAGGAGGAGGGCAAGTAAAGGAGGCCGCCAAGGCTCCTTTCTAAAATGCAGAGGTTGTAGTGCGTCTTGGGGCGTGTTTATTGGCGTACGGTAATGGTACACTATTTGTTCTCTGATTTTTTCGTATTTTTCCGTCGGCCTATTTTTAGTTGTTGTTGTGAGCTGTCGCTTGTTGCTGTCTATTTTGCTATCACTCACTATATTCGTTATTCATTCCGCTGATTATTAGTTTATATTCAATTGCTGTATTTCTGCTTTGTTACTTGATCTGTTAACGGTTTAGTTACCGAACCGTCAGTTTGGTATAGTGTCGATTTTGTTGTGTTGTCCAATTTGTTTAGTTGAAATTGTCATCGTTATATTTTCGGACGGTTCCATAACTAAACTATCGATTATTTGTTGTTACTTTGTGAGACCTGGGTGTCGCTTTTGTGAGCAGTTGAACGCGGTTGAAATCACCGGTTCTCTGGTCAAGCTTCACGCCAACTTAAAAGGGATCACTGTTTTGTTTAATTGTTGTTGTTCATATTCACGTTGTATATTTTGTTGTTTTGCGGATCCTGGGTATCACTTCGACGTAACCAATACGAGGTTGAAATCACCTGTGTTGCTTAACGTGATACGCCAACTTAAAGGATCCCGTTGTGTTCATTTTGGAAGATAACACTGCCAAGTGGATATTGATATCAGTTTATCATCGTTGGACAATCGAAATAAATCCCTTGGTGAAATCGATCATGTTTCTTGATAGTGTATTGAAGTCACCCATTTTCAATGGTACCGATTCGCTTGCCGTCCGTAACTAATATTCTGGACGAGATTCATTTCATCCTGTGGAAAAAAATCATATTTTTCCCGACTATACACGTTGAGTGATTAATAAGTTAAATTTAACTACCATACCTTTTCTACTGCCTAATACTGAACCCTTGAGGATCGAACATCGTGGACACGTAGAGCTTGTATGAGTTTTGGTTTTTTTTTGCGTGTCCTTTCAAATTATACTTTTTTTTAAGATTTGACTAAATAAAAGCTATGGTAAAATCTGGCTCCGGTAGGGTTTACCGAGCCTTACCAAAGTATCACTTTTTATTATGCATACCAGCACTAACCTAACCCCGCTCGCACCCTCACAATACATGAAAAAAGGCTTGGATTGGCAACCGTGCGCAGGTAAACCCATAATAATTTCACCCTTTTTCGGAACTAGTTTACAGAGAAAGTGGGTAGTGAGAACAAGTTTTACCCTCAATTTTATCTTGTTGTTGTCGAGTTTATCTGTTTATCGATGGAATTGAATTTTATGTTTATACAATCTTCTGTAGAGTCTGTAGTTTGTCTTATTCTGCTGCTCAGAGAGCCACATCCATAACAACCACTTGCTTGACCTAATGAGTCTCAGGCCATGATTTGGCTAAACTAAAGCGCACGTATCAAATAACAAAACCCATCTACCTCTTAAAAAGTCTTATATTTTGTCTCGTACAGCGGGGTCAACCAACAGGTCACCTTATAATTTTCGACTTCGACTGCGAAATTGGATTTTTATATCAACCGTTTTGACATGTTGATTCTCTTGACGGTGTAGCTGGTGTAGGAGATGATCAACCTTACGATTATCGTACCTGCGTGATATGCCAATGCAAAAAATCAATTCAATCCACCCCGCTCTCGACCTATTACGGTAGTTTGCACACACAATAGAGCGCACGCGGCAGTCATTTGCCGGCTTTATCCGCTGAAACAGGTTTTACTAGGCGCGTGTGGATAAATACTCCATGGAATTATCGAGAGTAATCTGAAAACAGTTTTTTTTTATTTTTGGCAACGCTAGCTTACTCACATAATATTTTCTTTGTTAGGCTCTGAATCTGCACCGCAACACGTGTGGCTACGTATTCGCTCAGGTTAGGTGTGCGAAACGTATGCGCACCATTTTGCTCACCGCGATATCTTTGCCTCTTTGACGTCTTCAATCAATAGTGTGAAAGTTTATGGTAGAATTATGTTTTGCCCATATGAGACATGGCGCATCTCAGTTGCGCACAGTGATACTTGATAGGATAGGCTATAGCCACTGAGCTGAACCAATACAATTATTATTGTAAAAAGTTTGATTTCACAGGCGTTTTGCCAGTAATATTTATGTATAAAATGGGCGCCTACTTTCAGGATGGCTTCATTACTCTGCTTAGTCGCATTTTTCCATCAAGTTTATTCCACTCCAACAGTTATGCAATGTCCATACACGATGATGCCTAACAGGATTATGATGGATATGCCAGGCGAAATGTAGGTGTTAAAGCGAAATAACGGCCGGTTTTTGAAACGCATCGAGCACATCAGCATCCTTAGCAGCACATGCAAATGAACTTAAATTAGAATAAAAAATCGAGCTAAATTCGAGCAAATTAGGATCAATACGTAAGCATTCAGTTGTCCGCGATGCGTTTAAAAAACCGAGTGGTATTTCGCTTTAAATATTTATTCGGACCTCAAAGTTACATTACTCCATGCACAACTGAGCGGAAGTCTAATTATACTAATTATCATTACAATTTTTAACAATTTATGTTACATGACATGGGCACAAAATCTTCCAGATTTTATTGTGCACAAGCCGATCATAACATTCATAACATAACATCAAAAAACTCAGTTGCCGTGATTGTAGGTTTTGTGGTTTTAAAGCGAAATACCGACCGGTTTTTGAAACGCATCGAGCACATCAGCATTCTTATGCAGCTATGCAAACGACAAAATTAGAATTAAAGAAATGGAGCTAAATTCTAGCAAATTAGCATAAAAACCTAAGTATTCAGTTGTCCGCGATGCGTTTGAAAAACCGATCGGTATTTCGCTTTAAATATTTATTTGGACCTCAAAGTATTACTTCATGCACAAAGTTTAATTAGCCTAATTATCATTACAATTTTTTTATCAAATTATGCTACACGGACAAAAATTTCTCTAGATTGCCTTGTGCACAAACTTATTACAACATCCATAACGACCATGACATAGCATCAAAAAACTCAGTTGCCGTGATTTGAGGTTTTGGTGGTTTTAAACCGAAATACAGGCCGGTTTTCAAAACGCATTGCATACACCTGCTTTCTTATGTAGCATATTCAAATGAGCAAAAATTATAATAAAAACTAGAGCCCAATTAGACCCCACTTGGCATAAATGCATAAATGCATAGCAATGCAAGTACTTGAGATGCGCTTCAAAAACCGGCCGTTATTTCGCTTTTGATTATGTTTCAATTTATTTGCAGATGCCCGCGCGGCTCTTTTCTCCACTACTACAACTGTTGCGAGGATAACCTATTTCAATGTTGTTTCCATTTTGAAACATGGACACTGTGGGTTTTTTGTAAGGAATTGTCTTGAAGCGAAATACTGGCCGGTTTTTGTAACGCATCGTGGACAACTGAATTCTTACGTATTTATGCTAATTTTCTCGCATATGCTGCCTAAGCATGCTGGTGCGCTCGATGCGTTTCAAAATCCCTCCGGTATTTTAAGTGAAGACCGGAAGTCATTCTTTTTCGTGGAAAAACGCAAACGAAAAAAAACGCATGCGGTACTTTCTTTGTAAAAGATGTAGCAACTGGTACTATCCGTAGCAACAACGCAATAGTAATTTCTACCTGTTCACTGACGAAAATCAGGTGGTGCTCGTAAAAATTAGAGCGAAAATTTTGCGCGGCGAGTGCGTGAAGGCCACAGAATACGAACTTATGGGGCTAAAAGGCGCAACTTTGTTCAACGCGAACCAATTTTAATGGTAACTTTTAAATATTGACTTGTGTAAACGCGGTAAGAGCACAGAGTGATGTAAGCTGCAACAGCTAGGCTTAGCTGGCCATCAAGCTCGGTCTCTTATGGGGTTTCCAAGTATCCACAAAAATTCGGTGTGATTCTGTCGATACTACCGTATTTCTGCAAGAAATCTGCATATGGAAATTTAAAAAAATTATCGTGTAGTTCCAAGATACGGTACAGTTTCAGCATACTTGGAAACCCCAATAGCCAAACATTATCAAATTAAATTTACTCTTGCAGCGTGATCATCGCCCTGATCTCCGTGGCTCTCTTTTCGGCGTTAATATTCTGGGTTGCCAAATCTCTGCTAACTGCATCGGATTGAGCTCAACTACAAAATTTTTTCTAAATACAAAATCGAATATTAGCAGATCGACATAAACATGCCTCTCACCCTGTTCGTGATCCTTTTGCCGAAAAACGGAATCGAGGTTTAACACTTCGAGAGTTTTATTCTAGAGTTTTATGTTTTTATAAATCTAGCTTTGATGTATCCCGTGAATTTTAGTGTCACTAACAAATTCGACTACTACAACCATGAATACGAGTAACTTTATTCTTCTTTGAAATTAATCAATATTTTTCACCTTTTTAATCTGCATTATATTTTCTGTGAATCAAATATTTACCGTAGTTGCCGGGATAGCAATGTTTCTCCACTAGTGCATAAGGCTGCAGGGTGATACCCTATTATGGTTCCCTTAATGGGGTTTGCAAGTATGCCAAAAACCACGAGTTTTCCTTGCAAGTATCAATTCGCAAAATCGTGTGCTTTTTACACCAATTTACCGTAACTTTGACACATCCACACTATAGAAAATCCGCCAACAAAGCAAATCATTTGTCGGACAAATGGTCCCGTGGCGATCGGTCGCAAAAACTGCCTGTAGATATGTTCGTGTAGTGCAAAGATACGGTGAATTTTTCGATACTTGCAAGGAAAATCGGGCATACTTGCAAACCCCATAAAGGATCGCAGTCACTTCAATTTCGCATTTTTACTTCACTTATCAATAAATATAAAAAGATACTTAGAAAAATACCTTTCCAATACCGATTTACGGAACATTCATCACAGGGAAAGAAATCCCTTGTGTTGAGTTCTGATTTTTGACAAAATGGGGTGTTTTCTAAATCGCAACGGGACTTGGCCGGTTGCCAATGATGACAAAACAATGAAAACTGTACGTAATTAGAACGCAACCGAGGGGATTTCTTTCCCTGGGTTAATTTTTCAGTAAATTGACACCGGAATGGTATTTTTCTAGGTGCTTTTTCATGTTTGTGGATAATTGAAGTAAAAAGGCGAATTTGAAGTGACTGCGATCCTTTAAAGGGACAGGCCCATCAAAGTAAACCTATATTTACGATACGTCCATAGTGACTATCAAGCATTTTTATTACAATATATACAAACTAAATTTCACATTTATTTGCCATGGAAAACTTTTTTCCGATGCGCTCTGCTCAAATGTGTACCGTAAAGCCGCAAATATCCTTGTCGTCAATGCAAATTTATCGTGAAATTATAATGCGATTAAAATTTGCATATATAGCTTTGAAATCTGCAGTTTTATGGTACACATTTGAGCAGAGCGCATCGGAAAAAAGTTTTCCATGGCAAATAAATGTGAAATTTAGTTTGTATATATTGTAATAAAAAATGCTTGATAGTCATTATGAACGTATCGTAAATATAGGTTTATTTTGATGGGCCTGTCCCTTTAAAAAAGCCCAAACACTAGATTTCCCTCCAGTTTACTCTGAAACTATGAGTTTCGCATACTCTGTCGCATTGTCGGATGGCTACTCCGTTAATGAATCCCGAGCATTTTCCGAGAAACTAGGCCTTTCCGAGGATTTTCCGCCTATTTCCCGAGTATTCTCCGAGAAGATTCTCTGAAAAGGCTCGGAAAGCCCGAGTTTCTAACCGAAGAATATTCGCACCTATGCGGATACTGAGAATACACTTTTATATAATATTGCAATATTGCACCATCAGTCAATCGTAATTGATTTACAATAAGACAATGCCTTACGGTAATGTTACGTTACTAGAGAATTAAATAATTTTTCTATTTGATGGATTTTTTTTATCTCTTTTCTTGTGCTAATAAACTGATTTTTTCTTCACTGAGTGACTATACATAATAATAATGGAAGAATTCTCGTTTATTAATGTTATTTATTTAATAAATAATAGCACAGGGTGTGCACCACAGATGGTATGGCTATGAGGCTATGATGAAAGCAGAGTATAACTCGTTGTATTGTCGCTGTTTGCAAACAGGGAACCAGAGATAAGATGATAATGGAGGATCCGCAGCCATATTCACCACTCAATTCCACAAGGGAAATTCCCCGCCCTTTTCTCTGCGAGTCTCACATAAGAGGTCTATTTGAGTCCCCAGGGAATGTTTCCCGAGGGAATCGTTTCCCTCTGCATGAGCTGATGGCACGCATAAAGGATAGGTCTGCGGGATGAAATATTTTGATTGGCTACTTTTTATTATCATTATGCTTTTTACCATGGATACCGAAGATTGGAGAATCAGGCTTGAAACGTAAAAAAGGCGCCTTCATTAGGTAAGCATTTAGTGGGTAGTTTAGACAGATTAATTAATTTCTTCCGTTTTTTTTGTCTGCGAATTAATAGCTTGTCTTGTGCTCTGTATGAAAAACAGTCTTGAAGCTGGTAAGTGTTGTGCTCATTTTTTTTCCTTTTTGTTTGTGCTAACATTGTTAAAATAAGCAATGAATAACCGTTTTCATAACTAAATAAAGAAATCTTTTACGCCTTGTTCATGTGACTTATTGTTATACTTACCATTAGGCCCCACATTAGGCCCTTGTTAGCCTAGCCTAGAAAGTCTGGCCTAGGACCGAAGCGAAGCTAGGCCTAGATCCCTTCGGTCCCTTAGTCACTATATCTTGTTTAGCAGATGAAGTCAGTGTTGGTGTTTGCTATCTGCTTCTTCGCCAGTTATGTAGCTTCAGGTGAGCAGCACAGTTCGTTCAGAGTTTACACCGAACATTAATGATATGACGTTTATGTGAAACATATATACACGAAAACCCATGATGTATTTTATATGTAACTTGCGAGATGCTTTTGTAAATAGATCAAACAGTAGACCACAATACTTAGACTATACCGTTGGAGATCTTAAGTTATTGCGCCGAGAAAGAGCTAATTTATCGGCCGAGCAGCATTTCCGTAGAAGCTCATTTCCGATTTCCGTAGGAAACCCGAAACCTTCGCAACTATACTCCTCACATTGCACTCATTACGGTAGGTCATCTATTTCTGTCTTTGATCCACTTTGCTTCCTCAATGAGTACCAATTTTAGAGAAATTACTTGAAGACTGGGCCCTGGCTCATGGTGGATGTGGCGTTGACGCCTACAACGAAAGAAAATCGCACCAAGATTGCAGGAAACTACTCTTAGAAAATACACGCTATGTGGGTACTTTATGCATTACCATGTTTACCAATTTAAAGGCGCGTTCGTGTTGGGAAAAGTTTGAAGAATTCCGGAAAAGTTCGGTTCAAGAGGTAACTTTTGCATAATGCTAAAAGCAGGATATCTTATTATATAAAGGAGAAGAGTTTGTCACGGGTTTGTTTTTATGTGCACAACGAAATCCCTTCATAAAGAAAATTCTTCAATCGAATCAGCATACAAAATCTTTGTCGCCGGTGAGATTCGAACCCACAGCACACAATGTCTCGATTCACAGTCCAACGCTCTACCTGTTGAGCTATGCTAGATACAAGAATCCGCTGCTATTCATAGAGCACCTTTAACGACAAATTTGCATGGTACCATTAGTCGAATGGAGATCCAGACTCACATTATACGTTTCCCCAATCATAAATGATTTTGTATACGTGTGAATGTTTTAAATAGGGTAAAATCGGCCGAAGGCCGATTCCACCAGTCGGAGGAGAGCCCGTAGGGCTATTCGAACGGCTGGTTCAGCTATGTTTGTCTATGGTATCTCTTTTGGTATTATCTCTAAACTTTTTTCTCGAGTTTCCAACTTGACCAACTTTTCCCATCTTAAATGAGCCTTAATCTCTTCTCAACATCCACGCATGCATATACGCACACGCACCCGCACACGCACGCACGCACGCACGAACGAACGCGCGCACGCACACACATATCACTCGCTAACCTTTTAGGCCATAGAAGATCGTCGCTCGCCACACTATTTTTATCGTACTTGTCGAGAAAGACCGGCAGGCTATGCGGAACACAAATTCCCAAATGGAACGATATGGCGTTACAAGTTCACGGAATTTGCATGCAGCTTTTCGATTGTGGGTGTTTTTAAAGGATCGCAGTCACTTCAATTTCGCATTTTTACTTCACTTATCAATAAATATAAAAAGATACTTAGAAAAATACCTTTCCAATACCGATTTACGGAACATTTATCACATGGAAAAAAATCCCTTGTGTTGAGTTCTGATTTTGACAAAATGGGGTGTTTTCTAAATCGCAACGGGACTTGGCCGGTTGCCAATGATGACAAAACAAAGAAAAACCGGGGAAGAGGGCAAGTGTCTGCTCTACTGTCTCAGTTGTCGTTGTCATACTGTACGTAATTAGAACGCAACCGAGGGGATTTCTTTCCCTGGGTTAATTTTTCAGTAAATTGACACCGGAATGGTATTTTTCTAGGTGCTTTTTCATGTTTATGGATAATTGAAGTAAAAAGGCGAATTTGAAGTGACTGCGATCCTTTAAAGGGAATATGTATGCCCTTTTGAAGTTAAGATGTGCTAATAGAACATGCGTTGCCCAATAAGGACAACAATGATAATGATTGATAATGATTTTCAAAGTTCAAGAAACTGTCTGATATCGAAAATTTGGCAAATCGGCGCGCGGCGAGTGGTAGGCAACCATAAACCGCGCAGCAGCGCACCACAACGATGAACTGAAATGGAGGACAAATAAATAAATTGGGAAGTTCCGTGGTTATATTGGATTCATTGTAAAATAATTTAGACGATGCACTTGCAATACGACAAAATCGTTTGGAATGATTGCCAAGAGTGGATTGAGGGCGAGTGGGGTAATGGGTGCAAGGTATAATGCACTTTAGCTTTGGGTCATCCATAGTACACATTTATTTTAGAAGTTTGGGTTTTCGGTGAAGCTGAAGTTTCACGGAAGTACATCTTGCCACAGTGTTTTTGAGTTGAAAACTTGCCACCGTGTTTTTCGGTTGAAAACACTGTGGCAAGATCAGTTTCACCTCAAGTAGATCTTGTCACAGAGTTTTTGAGTTGAAAAAACTGGACTGACCACTACTTGTCATGAGCACGTTTATGAGCACGGAATAATGCTCTTTAGCCTCCTAAATCACGTCATACTTGTACTCACTACGTATAATAGTTTGTCATAAACGATCGGCAAAATCTGATTCATTACCTTTCTGAATAGAACATTTTCAGAAGTATATGGATGCCTGTATGGAACGGAGAGCCCCGTGGATCACCAATAGGGTATGTGTTTTGATCTAGATTTATCATAGTAGGTGGGGTACATAGGGTAATATGGTTGGTTACAATTAGATGTGCTGTCCGTGACGCTTTTTAGGACACTAACAAACGGCTCTATTTGCCTATAGGGTTCTAAAAGAGATATAATATTCCGAATGAGACATAGGGGTCCAGAGGCCGTTTTCACCAACATTTACTTCTGTCATAAATTTTTGACCATCAAAAAGGTACTTAGGTTAAGTAAATTTATGACTGAAGTACGCTGCCACACGCTTTTTGATGGATTTCACCAACATTTACTTTTTTTGAAGGAAAACGTTGGATAACAGTTAGATTACGTTTTAAAACGAATATGATACACATCTAAGTAATTACTAAAAGTTGTTTACCATGTAAACAAGAAATATATAAATAATCAAGCGTGTAATCACTTTATTAATATGTGAAATGTGATCCAAAAACTGAAATCATTGTCAATTAATGTTTACAAAACTTATTTACCATTAAAACCATACAATAATTAAACAAATTAAGTTAATTAGTTTTCATAAAGGAGAAAAAACTGAAGTACAGGCCTACTTTCACCTTTTTGGCGGAAGTACGCCTCCCGTGTTAAAAGCGTACTTCTGTCAAAAAGGTACTTAACCTAAGTACAGAAGTAAATGTTGGTGAAACCAGAAGTACCGCGCGCTTTTGACTGAAGTACCCTTTTTGACAGAAGTAAATGTTGGTGAAAACGGCCTCAGATGAAATATAGGCATAGGTCCGACCACTAAAAATGCTCAGGGAACCATAGTGAATGAGTTTTCCAGAACAGTTTTCTTTCGTATTCAAAAGTCTTTACTGAGAAATTGAGTGCTCTGATCTTCAACCAAGGAGCCTCAATTTATGTTATCTTTTATCTTTTTGGATTTTCAAAAGTAAACCTGATGTATGTATTACGGTCACGATAGGCAATTTGAACATGCTCTTTCAACAAGCTAACGACCTACGACCGACTACACTTTTTTGCACGCATACATAACATTCTAGAATGGTTTTGTGCAAAACCGATCCTATAGGGGCAAAAAACCAATCGATAACACCACATTAACAATGTAACAGATGAAACCGTGTCTTTTTGTGGGCGACGGTCCTGCTTGCGACCAATTAATGGAAGAGGACTGTTATGTTGAAAAATACTGGTGCGAACTCTATCGGAAAAACATTGATCCGGTGAGTTCCTTATGCTTACTCACCTCGAACAAATAGCTTCTTCCTTGCGGCTAACTAACATATCGACGATAATTATATTATACGTTTACTAAGCAGGCATGCAGCATATACCACGGAAAACAAAACTAAAATATACCAGACATAACGGCATACGTTTCAGTCAGTACGAACTGCACTAGCCCAGACAACACGGATTTGTGATTATTATGACACTCCATATTGCACATTTCTTCAGCAGGTAAATGGGAAGCTAGCATTAGCTCTTCTGGGATTCGTTTTCATCAATCGGTTATATAGTAAATCGACGTCCGACCCTGAATTGAATTCACCTTCTTTTATTCCATGAGCCGCAACTTGTTATCTAAACATGTTGCCTGATAATTTCCCTACGATTTACTTGTCAAACCCAACTTGAACTTAGCGGAGGTATTGGGAAGTTATTATACATTATACCCATTGGGATTATATCTGTTAGGTATTAGGCTATACCTAAGACTTGGTAGTTTGTAGTGTAATGTTTCTAGTTGCTTTTTTACACTCATACGCTTGATTTCTGATCTTCTAATCATATGTGTTTCATTCGCTAATTGTAGGTTGCCGCAGGCGAGTTAATTGTTCTAATTGTCTGTGATGCAATTGTTACCACTAGTATATAAGCACACCCAGGTGTTAGCTCATTGGTTTTTTACGTGGTCGCTACACCCGTTGTTATCTACGAATCGCTATCAATAAAGCTGTTTGGAGAAGACTGTCTCGTCTTTCTGCCGTATGCTACCATATATCTTCGTATGTTCCCCAGGTGGTAGGGACATAACAATAACCTTACGAAGCAACGAATAAAGGAGAGATGAATTCAGCATGTGGCTGATCAAGAAAACTGGTTGGAAGAGATGTGTTTTCCAATTTTATCCCCAAAGGAAGTGTGCAATGAAGATGTTTGGCCGGCGCCTTGTGCGGTGCGTTCCCTATTTATCTAGAAATTTGGGCACACGATAAAGGGGGATAAAATATATATTTCATACGCTCATTGTCAGTTGTTTTATTTTTTATTTTTTTCTGGAAACGTTCCACCAGCCCGTAATCAATAGTTAGTGGAACCGTTGTGAACTGCATAGCTGTGCGAGTTTTTTTTTGCTTCAATGAGTTTTTTACTGCTGTATTTCTGCATACCGGCTTAGATGTATCAAACCATTAAAGCGAATTACCGGCCGGGTTTTGAATCACATCGAGTACATCAGCTTTATTATGTAGCTTATACAAATGAATATAAATTAGAATAAAAAAAATCGAGCTAAATTCGAGTAAATTATCACAAATACGTAAGAATTCAGTTGTCCACGATGCGTTTCAAGAACCGACCGGTATGTGTATTGCCCAAAGTTTGCTGTATACATCGTCTTATATCCTTCCTTCTTTCAGATCTACAAATATGCGTGTGATCGACAATTCAGAGCTAGTTGTCCAGAACTTGAAGAAGATAGATCACTGTGTCGTACGACAAAAAGCTTCTCCAAAGAAGACGGCAAAATTATGTCGGATGCGTTCACCAAATATTGTGTCAACGGCCCAATAACACACCGGAGCAGACGATGCGAAACATTGCAGGAATATTTGCCTGGGGAATATGTAAGCTTTTAGATGTAAATGGAAAGCAATCACCGATTTTATGAACAGTGGAGTTGGGAAAATAGAGTTATGTCTCATTTGTTTGCGGAATCCATGAGAGTCTGGGAGCACATTCCCAGCGATCAGAGTTCACCACAACACAGGGAACCCTCCCTGGCCTCCCCAGGGAGCTAAAGAGTGCGTAGAGAGTGCGAGAGCAGAGGAGCTTCAGAGCGATGTGAACCTAGGGAGAACTCCCTGTGTGTTGGTGAATACGGCCTCAGGTATACGAGCACTGAAGTGCATAAGTTGAGAAGAACGTGATTGATGATTTACATTCTCTTTATAGACTGTTTGTTCTTTTAGTATGCAGCTGGTTGTCAATATGCATGCCTAGAGAGTACTCCATTTTGTGAACAACACTGTACTGAGGTAGGGGCGTGTGTGTATCTACATGTGTGTGTTTGTGTGTGTGCTGTGTATTGTGTAACTATGAGGTGTGGCCTGAGGTATATCTATTATGTGTTGCGAGGTGTTTGGATTTCTGCACTGATAAACGATAATATTGCTAGAGTATTCTGTGTTTTGACGCTGAGATTTCATCAATCTGCAATGTTTAGAACGCTGAGGAAAACTATAGGGCGCTCTCGCCTATTTGTACTGAGTCGAACCTATTTCTGTCCAAGATGTGCGAGGTTCGTTTTCCTAAGATTGACAGCTACCTGAATTTTCTTACACCGAAATCGAAAGTCGGTATTTGTTACTATGAAAATGACATTCGGTTATGGCATTTCTTGCCGAGTTACACCTTTCGCGACACAGTAGTCTCGAATGAATGTTTATAGTTTATCTTTCCTTCGATGTTCACAATGTGGCAAAATAGAAAAGGGATGAACACTTCAGTGAACAAAATGTTCAATCTTATTATATAAAGTTGGGAGCTTTGTTTGTTTGTGCGTTTGTTTGAGTGTACGTTTGGATGATGTGCGTTACGCTCAGGTTGTAGGATTGGTTCAGTAGGTCACGTTCCCGTGCACTGAGCCATCTCACTTCCCGAGCGCCCCTCTCACAAACGTCCAAAAAAGGCTGCATATATGGAAATGTGTGTGGTGGATCGTTCGGGAGCGGTGGCGCGCAGCTCATTTAAGGGAACAAAGAACACACACAACTCAGAGAACTACCACAATCCTTGACAACTTTTTATGAAATACTTTTTGTAATCACTTCGCAGCCTAATTTTTCATTTACTCATTTTACAAAGATTTAATCCACATATTTTGCAACAAAGCATTGAGTAATTCTCTGCACATTTCCCTTATTTCCCACGAAACGAGCGTCCAATCTTGAGCGATTTTTCGGTCGAACGAAAGAACATTCAACAGAATTTCTTAATTTCGCGTAGTTTTTGCTTTAGTATGGATAATACACGGTATCACATGTAACGTTCTACGACATTCTTTAGTTTAATACAGTTAAGGAAAACATCTTTTTTTAGGATTTGGGATTTTTTCTGCTTTATAGAGTCTAACGATTTGCAGACAGTTTAGGAGGAATACGTTCACCAGTCTCTGGTCTTCAACCGCAAACGCCCCTTCTTTTTGCCCCCCTACGCGGCTCGCCGGGGGCCCCCTGCGCGGTTGGCTGGGGGTGCGCTGCGCGGTTGAGCTCCCCGAGGCATCGCGCACCCAGCCGCGCAGTTTGCATACTACGCGGCTGGGTGCGCCCCCCCTCTGCGCGGTACGCGGTTGGCTACGCCCGCACTGGAAACTGCGCGGCTGGCTACGCGTGCACTCCAATTTGCGCGGCTGGCAGAAGGGGCGCTGCGCACCCAGGAACGTAGGTTATATAAAGGGGATCCCATGTTTAACATTCGTATAGGTTTCAAAAAGTAAAATAGCGGTCACTTATTCCGCTGCTTTTAGGCTTTGGCAATTTTTTTAGGTTACAGACTTATAGAGTCCAGTAAGACAATTTAGGAGAAATATAGTCAACAGAAACTAAGTTCTATCCCCGTGTTTGATATTGGTGTAGGTTTCAAAAGGAAAATAACAAAAGTGAAACTATTTCCTTCGGACAAATGTTTGCTTCTAACTTATATACCCCAGCGAAACATATTGCGACGTATCATCCAGGCACTTATTCTTTTTTTTAGGAAAATTTTTTCGATACTGTAGAGTCCAGCACGTTGCAGACAATTTAGGAGGAATATAGTCAACAGAAACTAAGTTCTAACCCGTGTTCAATATTGGTATGGGTTTCAAAAAGAAAAAGAAAGACTGGAGACTCTTTGCATAGAAATGTTTCCTCCTAACTTATATTGCCCAGAGAAACATTGCGGCGTATCAGCCACGCGATATTAAGCTGCTTTTAGGCTTTGGCAATTTTTTCGATGTCCTAGAGTAGAGCAAGTTGCAGACAATTTAGGAGAAATATAGTCAACGGAAACAAAGTTCTTTCCCCAGGAAACTATTCTTGCGAGAAAGAGTTGCTTCTACTTATAGATATAGCCCAGTGAAACATAGCGACCATCAGCGAATATTGGAAAGACGCCTCAGGCGGCGGTAGCCGACTGGTATGATATAAAGACAAAGTGCGTCTCGTTTATTAACCGAAATCCGCAGAAACGGTGTAGGGGATCTTACAGAGCCTCCAGATGGCCAATCTTCCCAAGAAGCCGGTTTATCTTCGACATGTTTGACACAGTTACCTGTTTTTCCTCCATTTGCTGGATGTGACCATAAGGGGAGGAGTGAACCTGCAAGCTTTGCATAAGGTGTTATTCACAATCCCACCAGTCCCTACCAGCACACAGGCTGAAGACGGATCAAAACAAAACGTACAGGGATTATGTCATGAGGCGCACGTAAATTCGTCGCGCACTGTTTTATTGTTTACGCGTTCAAGACGATAACAATTTTATTCGCCCCTAAATTCACGGCTGCGTTGCGCTCTGTTGCTCATGATCGGATATATTTCGGAACGTTTTTGGGCACATCGGTGTTTGTTCAAATGTATGACCTAGTTATTTACAGAAAATTTGGGATTTCTGCTACCGGTCACCCAAAGCAAAGGGTTGTGAAGATGAACTTGAATTGTTGGGTTCGTTTCCTCACTACGTATTTATCCTGCCCTCTATCCTGCCCTACCGGTGCGCGCTACATACCATTTATATATTAGAGGAGGAGGCTCACGAGTTTTAAGTGTTCGATTCCTTTCCTTTTATCGAAAGAACATGGTAAATAATCACCAATAAACTGCAGAACAAGAAGAAATACACAGAAGTAAATATTAATTTTATCTAAAAAAAATTAATATAAAAAACCACCGTAGTTTCTATTTTTCAGGGTAAGTGGTGTATAGAAAAACGCAGCCAAAAATAGCCTCCGTGTAAGTAGCCGGGCCAACCCGGTCTAAGATGTTGCTGAAAATATGCGCTTGAACCGCCTTTGTACTTTGTAATTTGTAGCAAAAGAAAGACACGCCTGTTTTACTGTTATGCACACAGCGTGCGTATTTGCTTTTTACTGGTGGTTTTAAAAACATACCATACCGTCGTTTTTTTAAATTAAATTAAATTCCTTTCTTAAAATTAAATAATTACTTTGAAGTGGATTTCCGTGCTTCGTTACGCATGTTATTGGTGATTATTTACCATGTTTTTTTTCGAAATAAGAAAGGAATCGAACACTTACAATTAGTGAGCCTTGTCTACTGCAATCGTGCATATTTAATTCTCAGTGAATTCTGTTCCCGATTTAGTTTCGTCTAACTTGGTACAGAGGCAATTTTTTCTTTATTTATTATTAAATTTAATGGTTGTACCGAAAGTCTGGAATTTCCGGAATATTTCCGTGAAACCGCATTTCCTGCCAGCCTGGAACTTTCAGAGTTATTCCCTGGCAAACTGTTCCACCAGATACCGTTGTCTGAAGTGGAAAACAAAGTGTGTCAATAACTTTTATTTGAAACGCTTTGCTTTCCACTTTCGTGAAATTCCAGACTTTCAACAAAATAAAAAGAAGGAACACTTTGTTCTCGTGGGACTTTCGCTTTAAAATTCAAACCTCCCCCTTCCGTTTGTGTGGGACCGCTAGAGATGAATTGACTCTAGATGCAGCAGACGCACATATCATATACATACCCTGATTTTTTTTATCTCAAATAAAACGCTTCATTTCTTTAGAAGACTTAAAAATTCACGCCAAAATTGCAAGCAACGACGAGATTCTGACAATACTTGTCAGGGATTGTAGTGAAGAAAATTATTACGATCTTGGGGGCTCTTACTGTAGGGAAATTTTCAATAACCATTTGCACCACTTCTCCGAGGTGAGCTTTTTTTTGTTTTGATTATGAAATGCGTAGAATCCACAAATACACAAATATTGTGCGATTTTCGCAAACGTGTTTCGTTTGTTTCGATGTGATTAGTGTTAAAAGAACAGGTTATAAGTTTGTCATGCAATGCGCTGACAAATTCATTTGATTTTAGGGGACGGTGATTGACGTGCTCCACCGGTTATGCAAAAGTTACAAATATCAGTGCAGTGTAGCTTTAAAGGTATTTTTTTACACAAGTCCTTTCGAGACCATATGAAAGACTGAGAAAGTCTACGAATCAGTTCTCTTGCGAAGACTGGTCTGACCTTAACATTTTGTTTAACTAAAAAAGGATTCAAACGGTGGGGTCTAGCAACCGTCTAACACACTTAGCAGATGAACTTTATGTCTAGCAGACAAGCTGCACAAATCGCAACGATTCTTGAAATGATCTCTTCGTTTTCTAAGTAATGTGACACTTCGTGAAAAAGCAAGACCACGTCCAGATAGGTGCAGTACATATCTAGTCTACTATACGTTGCGACAATAGCCGTAACACTTCATGAGGGCGCGTTTAAGATGTGCGAAAGAATTTTTTTTTGGAAAGACAATGGAAAAAACAGGAGACCCGAAAAAAGACAAAACCCGAAAAAATTACAAAAAACGGCCGAAAATGGATTTTTCTCTTTCGGTCATCTTAAAGGGACAGGCCCATCAAAGTAAACCTATATTTACGATACGTTCATAATGATTATAAAGCAATTTTATTACAATATATACAAACTAAATTTCACCTTCATTCACCCTGGGACACTTTTTTCCGATGCGCTCAACGCATATGTATACCGTTAAACGGAAATTTCCAAGCTGCCTATGCAAATTTATCGTAAAATTAGACTGCGATCAAAATTTGCGTATACGGCTTTGAAATCTGCAGCTTTACGGTATACATACGAGTTGAGCGCATCGGAAAAAAGTGTCCCAGGGTGAATGAAGGTGAAATTTGGTTTGTATTTATTGTAATAAAAATGCTTTGTAAACAGTATGAACATCTCGTCAACATAGGTTTAATTTGATGGGCCTGTCCCTTTAAACGCGCCCTAACAATGCCCCGCAGCGTAGTGACTTTTGTGATTTGTGTCAGATGACGAAGCAGTCGACAACAAAAAAATGCATCATCGACAATTGGCTTCAACGCGAACTTTCTTTTTGTGAGGTCGGTTGTTTTTTTCGTTGACGTACTTCTCCTTGATATAAATACTTCATTGCGTTAAAGAAGAAAGTAAAGCGAGATCCCGCAAATGAGGTCAGAATAGAACGAAAAGTAGAAAAAAGATACCAAACAGCAACAAGAATAACAACAACAGTAACAGTGACAAAGCAAAAAAAAATCCACACGAAATTCCAAGATCGCCGTACCCAGATCTACCTCACAATCAGGCACATCCAGCGCCGGGTGCGCGGCCTACACAAGGCCCGAAAAGGATGGGCCGTCACACCCGTTTTTTACATACCGCGCACGGATCAAAGTTGTAGGCTGTTGTCGGCTGTGTTTTAGTGTTGCAGGAATCACCCTAAACTACGGTATGTTTTTTGATTCCACGATTGTGTTTTTATTAAATTTTCTTTTTATTAATCTTTTTATTCTGTGTTTTAGGCTTTGTTGGCGGAATGCAAATTCGATGATGATGATGAATGCAAGTACCTGAAGAAACAGTACGCTTACATTCTCGACTATCGAAGATTTCTTGATAGTCCATATGAAGAGAAGTTGAAGGTTTGGAAATATCACCTTTTTATCTGGACTATATTAGCCCGCATTCGCGTCAAGCTGCGACATGCATTTTACACCGAGAATTGAACACGCGATGTCCGTTGCGAACAATAGGGCTAACCACTGCACACCGGAGGGTCCGAGCACGTAAAACAATTACGCTTTTTATCCTGAAATTTTACAGATCTTCTACACTCGTTATCATTATAGCTCACCGTTTATTCGCCTGTTGGAAAACACGAGCGTTTCGGTTCGTTTCCTTTTCTATTTAGGAAACAAAGTTCAAGCTTTTTCTCTAATTCTACTCATATCGTTCGCTAACTTACTCACGGCATTTGTTTTTAGGAGCTCAATACTCTTTTCGCCGCTGTTGGTCAGATGGAACAGGGGGGAAGAGTGTGGGACGATATAGCGGTTTGTTGTTTCTAATGAAAATTCTATAACTCTAAAGCGTACTAAGAGCTTCGATCACTTTAAATGGAAGCAATCCCTATATATTCGACCCTTTTCTTCGATTTTCATTAAATATGGGATCAACACCGAATGAATTATTGTTTTTCATTTCACAATAAATCCGGTTATGTTCCATCATGCTCCCTACCTAGTGAACATTTGAACTTCTATAAGTCACTCCTTCGTTACCGAAAACGGCAATCGCATCAATGAGCAACTTCCACTGTCCACCTTCTACACTTCACCATTCACCATGTCGAGTAGAGGCGACATTAACCGGAGGCCTTTTTCAGTTTTCACCAACATTTACTTCTGTCATAAATTTTTGACCATCAAAAAGGTACTTAGGTTAAGTAAATTTATGATTGAAGTACGCTGCAACACGCTTTTTGATGGGTTTCACCAACATTTACTTTTTTTGGAAGAAAACGTTGGATAACAGTTAGATTACTTTTTAAAACGAATATGATATACTTCTAAGTAAGTACTAAAATTTATTTACCATGTAAAAAAGAAATAGCTAAATAATCAAGTGTGTAATCACTTTATTAATATGTGAAATGTGATTCAAAAACTGAAATTATTGTTATCTAATGTTTACAAGGCCTTTTTACCATAAAAACAATACAGTTATTAAACAGTTGAGTTAATCAGCTCCCATAAAGGAGAAAAACCGAAGTACCGGGATACTTCCACCTTTTTGGTCTAAGTACGCCTCCCATGCTATAGGCGTACTTCTGTCAAAAAGATACTTAACCTAAGTACCTTTTTGACAGAAGTAAAAGTTGGTGAAACCGGCCTCAGGTCGAATGATAATGACCATGACAAGGAAATACATCAATACTCAAATGACATGCTCCTATTGCAAGGGAATGGCGATCGGGTTTCATATGTTGGGCTAAAAGCTTACGTTTATTGAAGATAAAATAAAGAAAGAAAAATTTAGGTCAGAAAAAAAAGTGGAAAGCGGTTTAAATTCGCGCCAAGCGCCACTAGTCAGCGGAGAAAAAGTGGAGTACGGCAAGAAAAATGCCAGCAGAAAAGTTTAGACGTGTGATGACTCCACTTTTTGTTTGAAATGCGGTTTTTTGATCGCGCTTTATAGACGCAATGGATTTTTTGTTAACGTCTGCTTTAAGCTCGCTTATCGGTCGATGGTAGACTGCTTTTTGTGTTCAGTATTTGTTTGGTAGTTCAGAAGAAGCCTCCTGTGCTTTAGGACGCTTTATTGAACTACTTCGATATCGAAAAAACATTGAATATCTCAAAACATCAGTGCTCGCCGCAAAATATCGCAGGCATTTGTATGGTTAGTTGTTTGCCTATCGTGTTTTTTTCTGCATGAGCTGTTCCCAACGTTTGTTTTCCGTCCTTGGTCCATGTGACGAACATAATTATAGTCTTGTAGTAGATAATATTGATTGCTTTACGGATATGAACGACTTCAGTGTTTGGCCTCCGCTTGCCTCCGCAGAGGAAAGCGAGTGGTTAAGGAGGAATGTAAATATGCAGTACAGGCTTACTGCCCAGTCAACACATCATTCATAGTGCGTTTTATATTCATATTTATATTTACGAAATTATTATTTATTTTAAAATGACGGACTTATTTATTATATATATATATATATATATATATATCTTATTATATAAAGTTGGGAGCTTTGTTTGTTTGTGCGTTTGTTTGAGTGTACGTTTGGATGATGTGCGTTACGCTCAGGTTGTAGGATTGGTTCAGTAGTTCACGTTCCCGTGCACTGAGCCATCTCACTTCCCGAGCGCCCCTGTCACAAACGTCCAAAAAAGGCTGCATATGTGGAATATGTGTGGTGTATCGTTCGGGCGCGGTGGCGCGCAGCTCATTTTAGGAAACAAAGAACACTCACAACTCAAAGAACTACCAAATCACAATCCTTGACAACTTTTTATGAAATACTTTGTTTGTAATCACTTCGTAGTCTAATTTTTCATTTACTTATTTTACAAAGATTTAGTCGACATATTTTGCAACAAAGCATTGAGTAATTCTCTGCACATTTCCCTTATTTCCCATGAAACAAGCGTCCGATCTTGAGCGATGTTTCGGTCGAACGAAAGAACATTCAACAGAATTTGTTAATTTCGCGTACTTTTTGCTTTAGTATGGATAATACACGGTATCACCTGTAACGTTCGACGACATTCTTTAGTTTAATACAGTTAAGGAAAAGATCTGTGACAATTTTTTTAGGGATTTTTTCTGCTTTATAGAGTCTAACGATTTGCAGACAGTTTAGGAGGAATACGTTCACCAGTTATATAAAGGGCACACTAAAACTATGTTCGATACCATGTTTAACATTCGTATAGGTTTCAAAAAGTAAAATAGCAAATAGCAGTCACTTATTCCGCTGCTTTTAGGCTTTGGCAAATTTTTTTTAGATTATAGACTTATAGAGTCCAGCAAGTTGCAGACAATTTATGAGAAATATAGTCAACAGAAACTAAGTTCTACCCCCGTGTTTGATATTGGTGTAGGTTTCAAAAGGAAAATAACAAAAGTAAATCTATTTCCTTCGGACAAATGTTTGCTTCTAACTTATATAGCCCAGCGAAACATTGCGACGTATCATCCAGGCGCTTATTCCTTTTTTTTTTAAATTTTTTCGGTATTGTAGAGTCCAGCAAGTTGCAGACAATTTAGGAGGAATATAGTCAACAGAAACTAAGTTCTAACCGTGTTCAATATTGGTGTGGGTTTCAAAAGGAAAAATGACAGGCTGGAGACTCTTTATATAGACATGTTTCTTCCTAACTTATATAGCCCAGCGAAACTTTGCGGCGTATCAGCCACGCGATATTAAGCTGCTTTTAGGATTTGGAATTTTTCGATATTATAGAGTCCAGCAAGTTGCAGACAATTTAGGAGTAATATAGTCAACAGAAACTAAGTTCTAACCCGTGTTTAATATTGGTATGGGTTTCAAAAGGAAAAATGAGAGACTGGAGTCTCTTTGCAGACAAATATTTCTTCCTAACTTATATAGCCTAGCGAAACATTGCGGCGTATCAGCCACGCGATATTAAGCTGCTTTCAGTAGGCTTCGGCAATTTTTCGGTCCTAGAGTATAACAAGTTGCAGACAATTTAGGAGGAATACAGTCAACAGAAACTAAGTTCTATTCCCGTGTTTGATATCGGTGTAGGTTTCAAAAGGAAAAATAACAAAACTGAAACCATTTCCTTTCTGTAAATGTTTGCTTCTAACTTATATAGCCCAGCGAAACGTTGCGGCGTATAAGCCACGCGTTTATTCCGCTGCTTTTCGGTTTTGGAAATTTTTTGGACATTATATTTGTCCAACGATTTACAGGCAATTTAGGAGGAATATAGTCAACGTCCTAAAATGGGCGAACCAAAAAGTTCTACCCAGGAACTATTCTTGCGAGAAACAGTTGCTTCTACTTATAGATATATATATATATATATATATATATATATATATATATATATATATATAATAATATATATATATATACAGTATATAGGCGTCTTTCCAATACCATGGTCGCTATGTTTCACAGGGCTATATCTATAAGTATATCTATAAGTATATCTATAAGTAGCTATGTTTCACTGGGCTATATCTATAAGTATACGAATGTTAAACATGGTATCGAACATAGTTTTAGTGTGCCCTTTATATAACTGGTGAACGTATTCCTCCTAAACTGTCTGCAAATCGTTAGACTCTATAAAGCAGAAAAAATCCCTAAAAAAATTGTCACAGATCTTTTCCTTAACTGTATTAAACTAAAGAATGTCGTCGAACGTTACAGGTGATACCGTGTATTATCCATACTAAAGCAAAAAGTACGCGAAATTAACAAATTCTGTTGAATGTTCTTTCGTTCGACCGAAACATCGCTCAAGATCGGACGCTCGTTTCATGGGAA